>BQNB010016478.1:0-71569 GCA_026074375.1 Tanacetum coccineum
AGAACAAGATATTAAGCTAAACAAACCAAACTTCATTACATATTCAAAAAGATCCAAAGTACGAATACAAATAAGCTGAAATAATAAGCTCGAACTGAGTTGATACAAAAACTGAAATAAGGTACAAAAGCTAAAATAAGCTACACTATTAAAACTAAAAAGCTGAAAAATAAAGTGAAAAAAAAGTTCCAAATGAAAGAGAGGCCAGTTGATTTTATATGGCCAAGAGGGTAGAAAATGTAATATTGGACCCAATCATTAAGCACTCATTCCACCAATCATTGCCCCCTAATCATTGTCACACGGATCGCATAAATTATAAAAAATGATCCAGTCGGTGAGAGCGAGCCACGTGGCCTCTTGAAGGGCTTCATTTGTACGCAAGAATATTGTCCGTTGATCACTTTTGCTTGAATTCAAAATCTTATAACAATCTTCCAACTGCCTCGTGTCCGAATCATACTTGCTCACTCAAAGAAAGTGCTTTGGCACATGATATTCAAAGTTTTAATTTCCATGCCATGTGACATGACGTCACATGCATCACTTCAATTTGCAACATCAGAAATGGTAATTTAGATAATGAGATTGGGCATTGTTGGGCCAAGTTTTAATGGCTAACATGTATTAGAATTTAATCATGGACTTTACAATATATGGGTCGGCCCGACCCAAATAAATGGGTTACGGGCCGGCCCAATAATCAATTAAGGCATCGTTAGACTCGAAATTTCGTGCTCTTTTCATTCTCGTGCTTGATTTTGTCCGGTTTTGTCTTTATTTTTTTGTCTTTTTTTGATATCCGTACCTGCACATATACAAACACAAAAACAAGCATATATTTGCCATTTTAATTATGTTTTTGGTCTTTTGGGTTCGTTTTTCATGGTAAAAGATATGTATAAAATAGCGAATACCAAATTCCCCCATACTAAAGTATTGCCGTGTCCTCACGCAATGTAATAAATACGCGCTTAAAACTAAAAATTCCAATCCCCTCAAACTAATCACCTCGAAAAGTAGCAAAGTGCTCATCTAAAGGGATTAAGGAATCAATAATTAAGAAACGCCCCGTTTTTCCATTTTTTTTTTACTTTTTCACTACTTTCCATACTCAATCACTTCATACATTATATATATATTTTTTTTAATTTTTTTTTATATATTTTTTTACTTTACACTTAGGATCATGGAACAAGCAAAATAAATTCATCGTCCCCAACTTTCACTTTTCCATACTAAGCTTAAAAACAAGATCATTGTCAAGTACAAGTCATGACACTAATACTACTCATAAATACTAATTGTGTACTTACTTTTCCTCCCTTATTTCCTAATTTTGTATCTCAAGATTTTATTTAAGTCATATACCCGAAGGCTCTTTAAGACTTTTATTTCGATACTTATTAATTCCAAAAATAAAGGACGGTTGAAGATAAAAATTAGCTTCTACCCTATCCTTGAAAACTGATGAGGTCCACATCGAGGTGACCAAAATTTGGCTTTTATTAGGCTACTTAACTTAACTTATGCCATATACCCTAAGGCTCTTTAAGACATAAATCAAGTGAGATTTAATTTGCACCATATTCCCCTAAGGCTCTTTAAGGTACAAACAAATCATTTATTAAACATGATTCAATCATTCACACCATATACCCTAAGGCTCTTTAAGGTATGAACAATTTGATCACTTACGCCATATACCCTAAGGCTCTTTAAGGCATAAGTAATCTCATGATTAACTCTACTTAGACCATATACCCTAAGGCTCTTTAAGGTGTAAGTAAAGCATTATTTCATATGATTTTTATTGTATGCCAACTCGAATACCTGATGTGTACCTATTTTTTTGGCATCGGCCTCCAAGTTATTGGGGAAAGTTACTAAAAATTAAGTTGAACCGGACAATCTTATTTATTAAACATTATTAATATATAAGTGAAACAAACTATTGGGAGAAAAAGCCACAATTAATACTTATGAGCTCTAAAGAAAACCAAAACTATTCCAGCTTATATCGTGATTTTGATTCTCTATCATTTCTGGTTCTTCGCATTTAAAATTCTAAGAAAGTGACTTGTGATTGCTTAGCTTAGCACAAATTAAGATCGGCACGTTTAAAAAGTCCATAGACTGGCAACAATCTTAATCTAATCAATCGATATCGGCATAATGGGTTAAGCTTACATAAGAACTAGCAACAAACTCGATTTAAATATGGTAAGAATAAGCTAAGGTATAATCCGGTCGGATCAAATTTAATTTCTTGTTCTCACTTTATTTGTATCACAACACTTATTTATCTCTTTATTCTCACTTTTATGCACAATAAAAATTTTAAATTTTTGCTTTTCCTATTTTCAATAAATCACATATTTTTGTGGTAAAAACATATTTTTGGTGAAAACGGGTTATCGTGAGAACAACGTCGAGGTATAATCAAAATCGATAGTTTCCTCCATACTAAAAACTACTCATTGTCCTCAATGTGAGATTCCACATACTAATTTTCAATGATATAATCTTGATATAAAGGGGTTTATCCGCAATTAAAGCCGTTTTATTAATTTTTGCTAATAGATAACGTTTGTCGAATAGATAAGGTTAGCGTTATTCCCAGTATAAGTTATGCTAAGGATTTGTAAGAGCGATGTGAACGATGGACAACACCGAGCAAAGAGTAGCCTTCAAAATCCAGGAAATATTGGACAAACATCACAAACCACAAAACATAAAACACAAGAAAGAGGAGAGCCTCATCACAACACACTTATTAGAAAATAGAAAGAAGATAGAAGTATAAGCATGGGTTTCCACCCGCGAAGCGCTTGTTTTTGTTAACCGAGTCACAAGCCTGACTCGACCTCGAATTCATTGGTCATGAGGGGAACAGTGGAAGAGAGCGATGTTAGCTCAAAATATCTGAGTTGAAACAGAAGTTCGTTCATTATGTATTTTAAGGTCTTGGTCAATCTATAGTTAAACGTTGTATTAGAAATGTATCGGAGAATCGGGCTCGATAGTTATCTAATATTGTATATGTTTCGGGTTTAATCCCAAGCAAAACCCGAGCCCGGGTCCTAGTCAAATATCCCGAACGTCACTTTAAGTGTCGGGGTATATATATACCTTTTCCACCAAGGAAAAGTAAGTAGTAGATTTCATTTATAACATTTCAATTTTCTCTTTTCTCTCTAACCTCTCTCTTGTTTCTCTCTCTAGAAATCAACTCTCTCTCTCTTTTCTTGATCTAGATTCGTTTGTTATATGAAGTGAAAGTGATAATCGGGATCCTACAATTGACATCAGAGCTGCGTGTGGATTCGTGGTTGATTCGTGTGGTTAAACAAGATCAAATTCGTGGCTTGGTTTGTTTATTTTTTTGGTTCGAAAAAAATAGCAAGAAAAATCAAAGTTTGATCTTTGTTTGTGGTTAAAGGTGTTAAAGATTTGTACTTTCGGGCTTAGATCTATCCCTTGCATCATTACTAGGTGGTTTTAACATCATTTCGTAGCTTTCAAGAAAGTTTAATGATTTTTTCTTGGCTGCGTTTTGTCTAACTAAAAAGGTGTTCTTGATTGCGTTTTGGTCATTGCGTTTTGCTCTCACTGCGTTTTAGTCATTGCGTTTAGCTCTCATTGCGTTTTGGTCATTGCGTTTTGGTCATTGCGTTTTGCTCTCACTGCGTTTTGGTCATTACGTTTTGGTCATTGCGTTTTGCTTTCATTGCGTTTTAGTCATTGCGTGTTGCCTACTGAAGACCCTTTATCAAAGTAAATCTCAACGTTATGCTGCCCAAATCGCAACAAATCTTGTGTTTTGCCTAGAAGATCTTGAGTTTTGTTCATTGCGTTTTGCCTCAAGATCTTGCGTTTTGTTCATTGCGTTTTGCCTCAAGATCTTGCATTTTGTTCATTGTGTTTTGCCTTAAAATCTTGCGTTTTGCTCATTGCGTTTTGTCTCAAGGTTGCGTTTTGTCTCAAGGTTGCGTTTTGCTCATTGCGTTTTGTCTCAAGGTTGCGTTTTGCTCATTGCGTTTTGTCTCAAGGTTGCGTTTTGCTCATTGCGTTTTGTCTCAAGTTGGTTTTGTCTATTGCGTTTTGACTAAAGACACTGCGTCGATCGGCATCAGGTGGTTTTGACGAATTGGGGGATCTTATTAATCATTGTCTATTCAAAACATAAACTCAAGACAATCAAGAACTTAAAGCAATAACTTCACAACAATACAAACCTTAATACACAATCAATTACTCACTCCACGGTTTTCTATTGATTTTATTAAAATTCCCGTTGAAACTCTTTATTGGTTTTATTCATAGACTTGTAAAATCACGTGATCGTTAATTGTATTCAAAACCACTACGTCATTACACTATTCCTTTTCCTCTTAAGTGTCCAACAACTTTCACACTTCATAATTCATAACCATTCATTATCATGTCTACTCAGTCAATAACATCCTAAAGATAGTCAAAAAAAAAAAAAAAATCTGCATACTTATATCATGGCATTGGTTCAAAAAGTATGTCCACCAATGCTTGGACAGGATGATTTTCACAATGGAGATCACGTTTTCTACGATACATTGACACTAAAGGAAATGGTGACTATTTGAGGAAATGCATTTTTGAGGGTCCATACAAGCTAAGAAGTGTAGTAATAGAAGTTGTTGCTACAACAGTAAATTCTACAGAAGTACCACAACATGACGAAGCTGACACAGTACACAACATGTCTGCAGAGAACAAATTGTATTTTTAAGCTGAAAAGGAAGCTATTTTCTTGCTTTTAACTGGTATTGGAGATGAAATCTACTCAGCTGTTGATGCATGCAATCAAAGCTATGAGATGTGGATAGCCATGAAAAGGCTAAACAGGGTTGAATCATTAAACGTACAGTTGTAAGACCAATCTGTTCTGGGAATTTGGGAAGTTTACTTCTCGAGATGGAGAATCCATGGAGTCGTATTACTTACGGTTTTACAAACTGATGAATGAGTTGACAAGGAACAACTTGCAAGTAACAACAATGCAAGTGAATGTTCAATTTCTTCAACAACTTCAACCAGAATGGTCAAGATTTGTGACGGTTGTCAAGCAATCAAAGGAAATAGACACCATCTCATATCACACACTTTTTGACATTCTGAAGCAGTATCAAAATGAAGTCAATGATATCCGTGCTGAGAGAATAGCCAAAAGTGCAATCCATTCAGCTTATTGCGGTGCTCTACCATACTTCAGATAATACATCAAGCACAAAACCTCAAAGATCTAATGCAACATCATCTTATACAAAGACTAGTGCATTCTTACAGACATAAAGGCAAAGAGATTCGCCAAACCAGTTACCTCTCCATCTGAGTAGTTTCTAGAGGAAGACAGTGATCTGAACTAAGGCTCAGAGGGATAAGGATATGCAAAAGAATTTGGCACTCCTTGCAAAGTATTTCAAAAAGCTCTACAAACCTACCAACAACAACCTTTGAACTTCTTCAAACTCCAGGAACAAGACTGAAGATACGCACACCAAGTATAACAACGACAATCTAGTCAAGGGCGTTTGGGAATCAAAGGACCAATTGCAGTTGTGGGGCTAGGAATCTGTAGGAAAGTCAGGTAGTGCAACAGAATGGGATACTGTGCCTTTAAATGCAAGATTTGGGCACTTTGCAAAGGAATGAAGGAAGCCAAGCGGGTTTAAAGGACTACAGTTTCACAAGGAAAAGATGATTGATGTGCAAACAAGCGAACAGGTGTTACACTGGCAAGTAGAGCAAGTGATTGGCTAGAGGAACCGGATGAAGAGATTGTTGACGGAATTGAAAGCACATTACAGTTTCATGGCAAAAGATTCAGGGGTCTACCTGAAGAATCTAGTTTCTATGATAGCCATTGGAACAGGTACAAAAACCATGATGAAAAATTAATTGTGAGATGCAAATGAAAGAGACATTTTGAGCAACCCTGATCCATTAATGACAACATATGTTTTGGAGAAGGTGATAGCAATGTCACTCCTGATTCATCATTATATGTAATAATGTAATCAGGTTGACCAAAATTGCTGAGAATGTACTGATGAGTAGTGTTGCGCTTGCTATGTTATTGCATAATTTATCTCTTGATCTGAGGAAAATAAACAATTTAAGTAGTTAAAGAAAGCAAACGCTTCAAGTGATCAAAGAACTGAAGGAGTGCATAAACTAACCTTGATGAGACTTGTAGGGCTTGAGGGAGGCTATTGTTGTCGGGTAGTTGTCTGATTGCACTTCAGAACAAACAGATTAGTTGAGAAGTACAAAGCCTTTAATGACCGGACGGATTGATTAAGACATTTCTTAAACAAAGGGAAATAAACTCTAGGACTTTAGCTGTAAAGACATTGTCTAAAGAAGGTTAAAAACTAAGCTATGAAATGCAGGTTGTCAATCAGAAACACGATGAGTTAGTCAAAAAGAGTCTCTTAACTAAGTCACAATTTGAAGGTCAACTCCAAGAGAAAAGTAAGGTCCATTTTAGAGATTAAAGGTTAAGGAAGAAGAGATATTGACAAAATGTTTTGAAATGGACAAACAAATTATGTATTTGAATGAAATTCTTTATAATACGCAATCAATCAATTTAGTCAATCATATGTTAGCACCAAATGCGCAACATATAATGGTACGATCAATTTTGCTAAATCTATGTACTCAAGATAGCTCAATATGAATAAACCCATGTTTGTATGAGATCCATATGATACATTCATCATGCAAACAGATTTGCCCAATGGGGATGAGACAGTGGACTCTTGAATAAGGAGATGTAGATTAAATTGAATAAAGATAAGTGACCCATATGATTAACATATCAAAAACAGTCTTTATGAAATTTTCTACCACCATCCAAAACTACCTTGATCGTTGGAAAGCGCTAAGAAGTTAGGAAGACAATGTGGAGAAAAACATTTGTAGGACTAAGCAAACATTGCCTAAAAACGTTGCCTTTTACCGTATCGAATCCATTAGTAATAGTAGTACAGCTTACAATGAAATGGGGGGACAAACAACTTTAATCATTTTAGAACGATTGTGAACAGCTTGGTCTAATCATACTAGGAGTTCTTCGTAACCACGGCTCATGATATGGAAGTTATGATAAAATCATTATTGATGCCTCTTTCAATCAAAACTTATAATTGAAAGTTATTGTTTTGTTTCGATACTAAAAAGCGAAATGCATGAAGGACTTTGAGTACGTTGAATCCTTGGAAAAGGAGATTTGTCGAACTTGGAAAACTGAAAAGGCTGATTTTTTCAAACCATATATGATCTACTTCTCGAAGAGTGTGTGTCTAAGATGTTATATGTTCATATTTGCTTTCTGTCTATTTAAATGCTCATATAGATTACCAATGCTCTATATATTCACAAGGTCAAAGAATGCTGAATGTCTAGCTCAAAAGCTTTCGAAACAAACGGCATCCTGTTACAAGAAGTTCATAATAATTTGTTAATTAGTTTTTCTAAACTAAAAACACTCAATTTCTTCTTGACTTGCTTTACTACAATGGTAAAGAACAAATGTAAAACAAATTAATTTGCAAAGAAATGAATCAAATGTATTTCGAATAAGAACGTGAACTATATTTCAAGATATACAGGATTTGAAAAGCTCAAATGCAAGCAAGAACATTGGCAATAAGTGATTAAGAAATCATTGGGAAATGCAAAGAAGTCTGTAGAAAACTCAGTTTGATAAACATCTGTGTTAGCAAACCAAATGCTTAACGGATTCCAAAACCGTAAGTTTTAGGGAAAACCGACTCCTTTTTCAAAATTCTCTGAATTGAGAAGTTTCAAAATGAAACAGCTCGGGTTACATTAAATCTAATGTGTCGGATGGTTCATCTAAACAAGTCACTCAACAGAATTTGCCTCAGAATAGAAAACAAGCGAAAATACACACGAATACGCTTACACCAGGAATGTATAGAATTGCCACTAGCACAACACAAAACAGAGAACCTCAGTTACCTCATGCTTCTAGGAATACTAATCCTCACGTGTCTACTTTTAGAGGAGTAAATCACTCTACTAGTGTTAGCAGACCATCGCTTAAGAGCTATCAAGTTAAAGATAAGGTCGTGCCAAACAATAGTCAAGTGAAGTTTACAAAGAAGGAAGTAGAAGACCACTATAGGATTTCTAGTATTTCTAAGAAAACAAAATCTGTAACTGCGTACAATGACAGTTTAAATTCCAGAACTTCGAATGTGAATGTTGTTTGTGCTGAATGTGGAAAATGTGTGTTTAATTCTAATCATGATGCTTGTGTTTCTAAATACTTGAATGACGTGAATGCTAGAACTAAGAAGCCTAAAGTAGTGCCTATTAGTGCTAGTAAACCAAAGAGAAAAATGAACAAATCTGTTGCAACACCCCATAAGAAAACAGTTGCATCAGATACCACTATTCAGAAACCCAAGAGTTACTTTAAGGAGTTGTATAAGAATACAAATAAGGCATGGAAATGGTGGATAGAAAAGAAATGTCCATCAGAATACAAATGGAACTCAAACGGGACACCTTTAGACTAGTTTAATGGAAACCAACGGGGAGAATCTTTGTAAGTGCGTCTATAGGTGGATTCCCACAGGAAAGTTACTCAACTCTTGCACGGGCAAGGTTGACAGTGAACCCACGCATGGTTCAATAGTAGATATCCCTCATATTCATGCATGCAAACAAACTCTGGGTTTAAGTGCAGGTACATCATTCAATGGTCAAAAGCAACAAAGAATTAACTTAAATGCAGATGCACTATACAATGCAAAGCAGGAAAATCTCAGAGTGTGGTTGCTGAAAATGTTGATATCTAAGAAACCAGTGCCAGAATGGTTTCACAAAAAATGAGCTACGACAAATGATGTCTGACCATAACAGTTTAGACCTCGCACCACAACGACAAATGGCGTCTGATGAAAATAACACCTCAGGCCCCGTTCCTCAATGTTCAAATGACATCTATTCACATCAGTTCAGGCCTCGTTCTTCATCAAATGACTTCTGATCATAACCGTTTAGAACTCGGAATTCAAGACCACAACAATGAATAGTCAGTACAAAAGCGTCCAAAGTTGTTCCTTAGAAAACAAGTCTACTACATCTCGATAAAGAGTTGGAATTACTATTCCACCATCAAATAGCAATGCTGAGGACAACAGGTAAATATATATAAATACAAAAATCAGAAAAACAAAAAAAATTTCCTAAAATAATCTTCTCGACATGTCTCTTGGAATCGATAACATTTACGTGCTTAGAAATGTCGATTAACATTGACACGGGTGTGTAAATGAAGTTCGAGCGAGAGTTATAAATAGTTTCAAAACATGTCATTTCTAATTTTATAAATGGCTTATGGTGCAATATAGTACATAACCCGGACTTCAATTAAGGAGGTTTATAATTTATCCTCACAATGAGAAAATTAATGTTTCTCGGTCTTGAGCTTGTTCTTAAAGACATTCAATGTTTTTTAGCTCAAGAAAAAGGATAGTGTACGTTTCATTGCCATTACCTATAGCGTTAGAAGAGAAGTCCTCTATCATTTGATTTTCAAAAAGTTGAACTCAATTTTTCATGTATTCTCGATGACATTTAATATCTTTCAAAATTGTTGTGTTCAACAGCTCTAAACCCTCACAATGTTTCTAAGACAAACAATTTCTCAATGATCCTATTTTTAGAGGGGGTTTTTTTTTGAAAAAGAAAGGTTTAATCGTTTTTGGATTGCATCTGACAACGACTAACTCTTATGTATCAAAAACATTATCAAATGTTCCAAACCATTCATGTGATAAGTTTTTTTTCCACACAGTATTTTATAGCATATTTTATTCACAAGGTATTTCAAAACTAGGTGTTTAATTATTTAAAACTAAGGGGAGAAAATGTAATATAAATATGGATCTATTCGACTCAATGTGCATGAAAAGTAAGAAAGGTTTTATGGTTCGAATCTTACACCCACAACACCATTAATTCACGATGGGATTCTAAGGTCATAAGGTGGTTAGGTTAAGATCAATCTTGATCATCCAGAACCGGAGGATCTACCAAGGATAATCCAATGGTTAGAATTACAAGTCCTTAGGTATGAATTGGAGATGAATGTATATGGGGAATAATGCGACTAAGATTGAGCTAACATGGAACAAGCACAAACAAGGTGTTTTGTAATGACGTCTAGTAAGCATTGAAGGCGTTGAAGGAATGAAAAAGAAATGTATGGATAAAAGGTGTAAACAAAAGAAGCCCTCCCACAACTTAAGGGCAGAAAAACCGGGTCAATCATATGCTGTCAGAATCATAAGTTGATTGTGACATGAAAACGACATCATGGACCATGATGTAATGCACAACCCTTCCTAGCCATTGGGTTTCTCTCAACAGAAATTATTCATTTGTCATGGAGAATAAAACGTTTATCTATTGACAATTTCACTCTGAGATTGTTTTTTATTGAATAGGTGGCAGTCTGACTCCAGCCCTCCGGTACTAAAAACCAAAATGCAATAATCGAGTCTAGAGCCCAGAGATCAAATCTAATCTCGTTAGGGACACTTGCCATTTAAAACACTTGTATGAAAACTTCATAAGTTACAAGCTGTTAACAAGAGTCCTACGCATATCCTTGTGATATTTGCAGAACATCTCGGAGTGAACTATTAAGTATTCACAAAAAAAAAAATTTGGAAGATGGAAATCCTGCTTGAGTCAACATCAAACAAAGCTCTTGGTAGGTGACTTATGAGATTCTATATGAATCAAACTTGTTGAAATGGATAATCGATTTGTACGTAAATGAATTAATGGTTGATGAATTTTGATATAAAGCTTAAAACTCCTGATGTGTTACAAAAACGCTTTTACAAGTAACACATCGATTGATTTTTAAATCAATTTTCTTGATTATCACTAACATAAACCTGCAGGTTAAAACGGTGGTGACAGTATCCCAAACAACCAAAGTCTGTTCATTACCACATATTCATGCTCATTCTACAAAGACAAACAATCATGAAAGCTCAAGATTTAAAGACAAAGACTTCCGCAAACTCTGATTTGAAGCTTTCAAGATGAGGCACAGTATGAGAATGTTGGTCAAAGACTCAAGATCGCAAGATGGCATAGATGTTAAAGACAAAGTCAAAGGCTCAAATTCAAGATCGCAAAGCATGAAGGAACAAGCCTACAACAAAGAACAAAGAGAAAGACCAAGACCACATGAGCTTAACGACAAAAGCAATCTCATTGATCTCATGAAGGAGTGTCATCAATGAACTCACTTCGGGGGAGATTGTTAGCCTCAAAATATTGAGTCGAACATGAAGTTCGTTCATTATGTATTTAAGTCTCGGTTAATCAATTAGTTAACGTTGTAATAGGAAAGTATCGGGAATCGGGCTCGATAGTTAATCTAATATTGTATATGTTTCGGGTTTAATCCCAAGCAAAACCCGAGCCCGGGTCCTAGTCAAATATCCCGAACGTCACTTAATGTGTCGGGGTATATAAGTAACTTTTCCACCTAGGAAAAAGCGTGGATTTCATTTTATAATATTTCATTTTCTCTTTTCTCTAATTTCTCTCTCAACTCTCTCTCCTCTTTCTCTCTCTAAATCAACTCACTTTCTTTATTTATTTTCTTGATCGATTCGTGGTTTGTTATATGAAGTAAAATGTTATACGGGATCCTACAGGTACTAATGTTACAAGGCATAAGATTGGTACTATATTTTATTGGAAATGAATGCACAAGGGAGTGAAGAGGTTCATAAGGGAATGTGATACTTGTCAAAGGCAAAAGCCAGACCTGGCAGCCTATCCAGGTTAATTGCAACCCTTGCCAATACCTAAAAAAGTATGGAGTGAGATTTCCATGGACTTCATTGTTGGTATGCCTAAGTCACAAGGTAAAACAGTCATTTTTGTGGTGGTAAATAGGCTGAGCAAGTATGCATACTTCATGGCACTTAGTCACCCATACACTGCTAGTTTTGTGGCACAAGTGTTCTTGGATTATGTATACAAGCTACATGGATTGACAAATTCAATTATCAGGGATAGGGATGTTGTGTTTCTAAGCAACTTTTGACAGTCCCTCTTCAAATTGCTTAAGGTGGAACTTAAAATGTCAACAACTTACTATCCCCAAACTGATGATCAAAATGAGGTAGTAAATAAGTGCTTGGAGTGCTTTCTGAGATGTATGACAGGAGAAATACCAAAGGAATAGGTATATTGGCTACCTTTGGCTGAATTTTCGTATAACATAAACAAACATTTACTCCTTTTGAGGTGATATATGGCCAAACACACCTATTGCATGTCCCATACCTAGTTGGTGAGAGTGTTGTAGAAGTTTAGTGGATAGAACTTTACAAGCCATGGAAGCTACCATTGAAATGCTGAAATTCCACTTAAAAAGGGCTCAAGATAGAATGAAGAATTATGCTGACAAGAAAAGGTCTGAGAGAGAATTTGAAGTTGGAATGTGGGTGTATCTGAAATTGCAACCTCACAGGCAAGTAACAATCAGGCATGAGCAACAACTTAAGCTGTCAGCAAAGTATTATGGTCCTTTTATGACCCTAGCAAAGGTTGGAACATTGGCTTACAAATTGGAGTTGCCTAGCACAAGTCAGATCCATCCAGTCTTTCAAATTTCACAACTTAAGTTATGTAAAGGCAGTACTAACAAGATGGGCATTCTACCTCATTGTGGAGTTGATGGCTTACTATCAATGGAACCAGAGGCTATTTTGGACAGAAGAATGGCCAAGCTCAAGAACAAAGCTGATGTTTATGTTCTAGTCAAATGGGCTAACTATGGTGATGAGGATGCTACCTAGGAGTTGTATGATGACTTAGTTCAAAGATTTCTAGAGTTTCAGATGGATTCTTAAGGTCAAGAATGTTTCTAAAGGGAGTGGATTGTTATAAAGTGAAGTCAAACAGGTCAAATTAGAAAAAGTCAAACTTGGAAAGTCAAACTTCCACTAGGCTGGAAAATCTGTTATGAACTAAACCAGCTATAAAAACTACAATTTATTGTTATTCATTTCATTCATATAATATTCTTCTCTTGTAATTCAATCATTCTCATTGTAACAAATTCAACAAACTAATAACAAATCCATTTTCGAATCTTGTTTCTTTTTTATAGATTCTTAATAGTATTCAGGTCGGGTCACGCGGGTCAAAAATCTTTTTCGAGTCAACCCGACTAACCCGAGTTCTAAATAGGGTCGGGTATCGGGTTGAAATATTTTGGCTAACTCGGGTTCGGGTCAACCCGATTGACCTGAATAAAGATTTTTTTAATATAAATTTATAGATTTTCTATTAAAAAGATTTGAATTTTTTTTTGTCATTTTAACTCAATCCGGTTACCCAACCCATTTGACCCAACCCGAGTTTGATCCGACCGAATTGAAACCCAACCCGATAACCCAGTTTCAAATAGCGTCGGGTTCGGGTATGGTTTTTTTGAGTCTTGACCCGAATTGACCCGACCCGAGTGACCCGAACCTGACCGACCCGGCCCGATTCACACCCTAATTGTAGACGTGATTTTCATTTCTTCATTGATTTCTAAATCACATTGTTTCACTTCATTAGTATTTTAATTTGTTCCTTATGAGCAAATTGCAATTAAATATTTAATCATTCTATCAGGGCACGCAATGACTTTAATTAAGTACGTACGCTTATGCTAAAACATCATTATTGGTTTATAAAGTGGCTAGCATAATGTTATCTTTCTGAAAGAATCAAAACAGTATTATCTGAATCTATACATGTACAGGTATACAACTTTAGTACTATTTTTGTTACTTATTAGCAAATTGCATCTACAAGTACAACTAATTAGATCAAATAAAAATCTATGCAGTACCACTTGATAACTTTTTTATTAATCAAATACAAATCACATAATTAAGAAATTAATATTATAATAGTTGCAACTTGCCAGGTGCATGAGTTGGAATGTGTTGGATACTCAATAAACCATGAGGGCATGTTCCAAGTTAAAAAGCCCATAATGTGTTGGATACACATAAGTCTTATCAGGTGTGATGTACTATATATAAACTAATTTATTAATGGATCAAATATATTACGAGTATAATTGTGAATCTTAACTGATATCAAGTACTTTATTTGCTGTTAAAAAGATTCAGTACTTGGTAATATGTATAATCAATCTAGAAGAGATCACGAAATCTCAAACACAAAACTTCTTCACATTCGCGAGAAATTTGCCGTTACCAAAACGATATGACCAGTACAAACTCGTCGTGACCAATGATGTCGTATACATATATATACGTGTACACGAAACTGTACGTATATGCATCAATATATCATCGTACATTGATAACAAGTGCTTACGATAAGTCGATAACCACCTTAAGCTTGTTGAAATATCATAATTTCTGCATCTTGAAACAAATCTAGAGCTGTTTTTGTCATAATCCTAAAAAATTTCGCAAGTTATAGATCGCAAATTCTTAGAATAATTTAACTAGCTAGTATTATCATCAATTATTTCATTGAAATTAATATATCCAGTTTTCGTTGTTTCAAAAAGAAAATTTAACTAGCTAGCTAGTGTTAATATTATCATCAATATATTATGACAATTTTATTGACTTTCACGTGGGAATCCAAGTTGCATGAATACTCTTTAACAAATTGCAATTAATTAAACATAAAAGAAAACCTGAAGAAGGTGCACCAAATTTTATTATATTTTTGCATTAATAATTAGATTTAATAATCAACGTGATGACTTTACAGGTTACTTATTGGAGATTATATTCGAAGACTTCAGAAAGACCCTCCATATGATTAATACAAATATTCTTTTTAGATATCCTTGTTGAAATGTCGATTTTCTTGAGATTGTGTGTTTTACAATGTTAACATATGTAACACCTCGATATAGATCTTGTTCACGCTTTGCTCGTATATATGTAGCAACTCTGGCTCATGGTTTTTCAAATTGTGTAGCCAACGCCAAGAGGTATATATACATCTCTTGTATCCATGGCTGATTTGAGATTTTCCTAATTAAAAAAACAATATTGATCTAAAGTTAACCAATAAATAAGAGAGGACAAAGGTTGTAACTCTCTTTGAAAACTAACATTTCGCTTGTGACGCGATTGCAACTTTTTTGGAGGAGGAGATGGATGTATCATATGTCATATAAAGATATTTGATTTGTTTTAGTTTAGCTAAAAAGGGTGGACCAAGCTTAGGAATACAACTGCAAAATGAAATATCTATGATGAATCAAGTAGACGAGAGAAAAATACAAAAGCAAAATATATGATAAAGAAAATTTTATCATATTGGTATGAGAGTTTTTTTTATCAATGTATATTTGATATTGTATAAATAGTGTTTATTAATCATATTCGTATTCATTGTCAAGTTTTCTAGATTGCATTACGTACACTGTTGAGTCAAAATACGACTTATCACAAGTTTTTAACCAGGAAGAACACAAAATCGTAAATAGAGTCAACAACAAGGGTTTTTTGTACTAATTTCAAAGAAACAAAACTTAAGTGGCTTATTATGATTTCTAAAACTATAAGGACGCCTCTTGTAACTTAAGCCAAGCTTAGTGGATTAGTCAAATGTCCTAATCATGTTGCTAATTTTATACTTAAAATTGTAATCGTCGATTGAAACAAAGTTGGCCTACTTGCTTACCATAATTACGAGCCTTACAATTGTAATCAATCAAACATAATATAAAACTATACATAACTCTAAAGGGTGACCACTACCTATATTCGATTAATTAATCATAAAGTAGGATATATATATGGGTTCAAGCATTTTGATACTACCAATTTATCATCATCTCTTGTTATGGCTAGTAATATTTTCTTGTATAAGAGAGTTTTTAAGCATATGGCGTGGTTAGGATTTTTGAAAAGTTACAAGTACTAAAGCTTTATAAATAAGAAAAGTAACATAAAAATATTATTGGGTTTTGCACGTATACAAAACAGTAATGTTTTCAAAAAAAAAATCTATTTTGTGACCTAATATCAAATGAAACTCGCGTCACAATCGACACCCGCGTCTGTCCATGTGTTTTAAGTGATGCAAGACTTCAACAATGTACATTTAGTCGTCATTAATTATAGTTATGGAAGGAATTTATCTCAATTCATATTCGTTTCTGACATAAAATGAGTCTAAGAAATTGCTTAAAATTTGTGAATTGTCTATCAAAGATGAAGTATGTAAAAGATCAACTGTGATCATCTTGTGAAATGGGTAAAGCAGAGAAGCAACTTCAAGTCAAAAACTGAACTAGGATAGTTACATCTGCTTCATATAGACTTATGTGGTCCAATGCGAGTTGAAAGCGTCAATGGAAAGAAATAAATTCTGGTAATTGTAGATGACTACTCCCGATACACGTGGACTCATTTTTTGAGATCCAAGGACGAAACACTGGAAGTATAAATCGACTTTCTAACGATGATACAAAGTAAGTACCGTTCGTACTGACAAAGGAACTGGGTTCTTAAATGAGACACTCCAGGCTTACTTTAAAGAAGAAGGAATAAGTCACCAAACGACAATTGCTCGAACACCTGAACAGAACGGCGTTGTTGAAAGACGGAACTGTACTCTGGTTGAGGCCGCTCGAACAATGCTTTCGGCTTCTAAACTTTCACTCTTCTTTTGTGCTGAAGCAATAGCAACCGCACGTTACACCCAGAATAGATCTCTCATCATCCCCAGACACGAAAAGACACCATATCACATCATCAATGACAGGAAACCAACTCTCAAATATCTTCACATTTTTGGTTGCATGATGTGTATAATTGTTTAAATTAATTTTCAGGTTTTAAATTAATAAAAACTCGATGCGCTATGGTCTACAACGCACTAACTGGCAGAGAACCCAATCGTGTATAGTATAGGATTGGTAACACCGAGATCATCCAAAGAGCTAAGTGTTTTAGTTTTAATTTGAATTTGTCACAGTTTAAAATGGTTTAAATTTTCTAATGCAATGTATATGTTACCGTTTATTATGGTGGTTCTAATATCAACATGAACGAATTGACATTGAAACTTGTCCTATATATCCTACGATCTCAATCTCCCGTTGATCACGAAAGTTGGGTATCAAGGCTATAGTGATTAACCCCCAACTATCATAAAGACCTGTCTAATGTCGATAATCTCACTTCTCGGCTATAAACCCTTTTACTTTATAAGTGTCTAACTTAGTGTAGGCGGAGGTTTGGGCAATCCCTACACTAAGTACAGTTGTTAACCTATCCCTAGTACCTTGTTAACCCTTAATTCAACAAGTAAGCCTAATATAAAGCCTAACAGGATCTACACTACCTTTAACACTACCAAAACTCGGGGATCATGCAACAGGCAACAAGGATATCCACAAAAACAATAATTCAACATGAAACAATCATCATAACTATAACAATATCATAACAAGGCTAGCACTTAAGGTGCTTAGCCATTCATACTACAAATAACATAAGAAATAATGAAGGAATTCTTGGATTGAATAAACATTATGATCTTACAAACTGAGTGATGAATGTTTAATACAAATAATGAATGAATAAAGACGATTTTCCCTCCCTTGGACTGATGAATGTGCTGGAATTCTTTGTCCTAATAGAAAGCCCTGGAAATCTTATGAAACTCCTCTTAAGTGAGTGATACGAATGTGGTAGAATATGGGCCTGTATTTTATACTTTTTTACCCCAACTACGGCGTAGTTGTAATGTGGAACTACGCCGTAGTTTTGAGATTCAACTTTTCCTTTAATAGCTATTTTTAACTATGACGTAGTTATAAAGGAAAACTACGCGGTAGTTTATGCCTAATACACGTTATCATTTTTTTTATATAGCTCCTGATAACTAACGGCCAATAGCTAAAAAATGTGCTACGACGTATTCCTGCTATCCACCGGTATCTTTGAGCTATGGGGTAGTTAAAACGAGGCAATTACGTCGTAGTTTCCTCCTGGAGTTCGTACTTTGTGTATTTTGTGCATTCATCGATCCAATCCCATGTCTTTTCGCTCCAAAGCTCATAATTTCCTACAAGTGAAATATAAAGCAATTAAGTATACATTTCAATAAGAATTATATTAGTTATGAGCATTTCAATAGGGATTTTGATACATAAAAGTATAAACTATTTGACGTTATCAAATATCCCCCCACTTGACTTCTACTTGCCCTCAGGTAGACCCGTTAGAATAATTTCTAAAAAGATATCCCCCAAATTAACTCGAGAGATATGAATTTACAAACTACTTATGCTAGAAAATACCAAAGCCGAACACCTCACGAAAAGGGGATCAAAATCACTCAACTCTCACTAGTCTAAGTGTTTCATTTTGGGGTGATCACTTAATAGCACAGTCATAACATTCATTCTATCATAAGCTTGGAAAGTATACAAAACTATACCAACTAGAGTTAAAGTCTAAACAACTCTTAAAGGCAACATGGGTGACACACACATGTTTAAACATGTGAATAAACCTAGCCGATACCAATACTCTAGAAAAAGCGACAAAACCACACATGCTCGTTCAAATCCATGAACGAGACACATGTGATTGCTCAAATCCTTAACTCGAGCAAGCTAAAGGCTAAATTCTTTAAAATGGCAGGATAAGAAATGGGATGAACATTTAATTGGTAATAAATAAACTAAACACAAAACAAGTAGTCTAAAATTCACAGTCTAGTCATCACTGGCCACTATCCTTCCATTAGCTCGAATTTCAAGGTTCAAAATCTGATCTTCAATAACAATGGGCTAGTGTCGGAGGTATAGATGTGAAGTTCTGCCATTTGATGAAGCAGATGCGTGCTAGCCCAACCTTTAATGAATTAGTTGGTTTATAAACGTACCAACTCAAGGTCTTCAACGAGCATCAAACGAAATAAGTTGGTCTTAAGTGAGATAACCAACACTTAGTAAAATTTGACAATGCTACAGAAGTGTGAAATGACATACTTTAACTAATACATTTTTTTTCTTTTTTTAATAATACATGATAGAACTTCTGTAGCAAGGAATAGTAATAAACACCCCCCACTTGAGATAAGCAGTATCAAAAGTAATAGTGATAACAGGGGTCTCCAATGATCGAAATGATAGGTCTTCTATGAAAGCAAAATTCTTGAACCCTGATAACGCCCAAATTATACATGTGTTCGGTGGCGTTATTTATTCATATTTTATCATTTCTCGTGAACTTTCTATACTTAATAGCATGAAATACTTGCATGTTCACTTGAAGACATCCCGAGCTTAAAATAGACAAAGATCGAATACTTATACACTTCAGAAATCAAGATGCAAGAAAAAGTTAAAGTCTCAAGCTAAAAGTGAAAATGTGCGCCGCACTTACCTTAAGTGCGCCGTACTTCTCCTCAAAGTCAAAGAATTGAAGACTTTGCCAAATTAACGCATTAACTCCCCAAGTACGCCGCACTTACAAGATTGTGCGCCGCACTTCCTATCTGGCTACAAAGAATAAATGAAGTCATAAATACTACTGCATTAACACCCTAAGTACGCCGCACAAATACTTTTGTGCGCCACACTTCTTCAATGAACATTAAATTACCAACGCATTTAATCACCAAGTACGCCACACTTCTCCCCTGAAATTAGCCTATAAATAGAGCCACAAATTCTCACACATATAATCATTCCTTCATACTAATCAATCAACTCACACATACAACAATCCTTTCCAATCATTTCCCAAGCATAAACACTACACCCTTTGAAGAATCAAGATCAAACAACCAAGAACGAAGAAGAACATCATCCTAGTTTATTACAATAATGAAGTTTCTCTTTGAATCAAGTTATGTTATGAACTCCTTAGCCATGAGAGGCTAATTCTCTCATGACTACTCGGTGAAGTTATGATAATGAATAAGTGTTTGGTATGATTGTGATCTCTTTAATCTCAAGCTTATGTTGCAACCCTATTATATCCTATCTTATCGGTTTTGCTTATCAACTTAGATTATATAATCATATCGGTATAGGTCGAAAGACCCATTATGATCTATGTGGTTTTAAAGATTTGTCTATGGTCTTTATCGTCTGTGTCGAGAAATCCACTTTCGTAAATTGATAAACACAATAGCTTTGATATAATAAGTTATCTGAATCATTCGAGTGACACGATTGGTCTAGTCTACTAAGTATAAGTCTTGAGTTAATTAAGTTAATTTGTGAAAACGTTTTCTGACGAGAAATCCTTTTTGTAAGTTAAAGTTCCATCTTTGAGGTCTTAATCATTACCACTACTTATAAATTATTTTCAACTATCCGAGTAGTCATCTTTATTATCACTGGTAAAACAAAAGTTATTTTCAAAATCGTTAAAGTCTATTTTCTTTCTGATTATTCGAATACTACTCAAATCTCTGTGGACGACCTGGCTTACCTAAAAAAGATTATACTACATACGTGGGTTATACTTTTACCCGTGTGTTTCCCTATATTAAAATTGGTATTTTCAGTCATTATAAATTTAAAACTTTTAAACCACATCAAAGTTTTTGGCGTCGCTGCCAGGGATTTTTTAAGCCGTTCTATAGTTAACTATGGAAAATTACTTTAAATCCCACTCTTTTTCAAAATTCGCCGTATAGTTTTCTAAAAAACTGACCCAAATAATTTCTCCTTTGTATGTATACACGTGCTTTCAATTATGAACTTGTTGAACCGTTACCTGAACCTGAACGTACTCTGAATTGAAGACTTCGTCGACGAAACAGAAGAGTTCCATACGATCAAAGGAACAATCCACCTCAACATCCGAGAGTTGTCTATCCACCAATTCTCAACATTAATTACTTCTTTAACTTCCTTGATATTCTTCGAAATTACAATCTAATGGATGATGAACCCATGTGGGCTGCCGACCGTGTTGTCGCTCTGACTCCTGGTTCCACGATCACTATTCCTGAAACCGCTAATGAATTTGCCATTAAAGGTAACCACTTGACCCTTGTCAAAGGAAACTAATTTGATGGTAGAACCAAAACCGATCCTCATAAACACATTCATGAATTCCTCAGAATCTGCGATATGTTCAAATACAAAGATACTGAGAATGAAGCTGTCTGCATAATGATGTTTCCCCTATCACTTACTAGAGAAGCAAAAACATGGCTGGACGAACTCAACGAAGGAACTATCAAAACATGGGATGAACTTGGAACCGCTTTCATTAGCCAATTCTTTCCCCCCAACTCTTTTCGACCGACTCCTTGGAGAAATCCATGCTTTTTCTCAACATGAAAATAAATCTCTAACCGATGCTTGGCTACGTATGAAGGAAATGCTCAGAAATTTCCATGGTCATAATTTGTCCAAAGGTAATATTATCAACATATTTTATCATGGTCTCAACGAAATAACCCAAGAAGTTCTAAATACCACAGATGGTGGTATTTTCCTTTATAAAACACCAAATCAAGCTTATCAGCTTGTCGAAGATAAAGTCTTACTTAAGCTCGACTGTGCTAAAAATCAAAAAACCAAACCATCTCTTAAAAAAACGTTGCTTTCACCGAAGAAGGTAATAGTAATTCTGACACTGACAAAATTATGGCCCGAATAGATGCCATGACCATAAAAATGGATGCTCAGTACAAAGAACTCCAATCTCGTGCTAAACAACCAACACCCGATCTTGACAATGATGACATACCTATGTCCCATAAAGAAGAAGCTAAATCCATGCAAAATTTCCGTAAGACTCATTTTTACAATGATTACCGCGACCGAGATTCAAATCGCGATAATTGGCGTTCAAGCGGACAGAATGATTACAATCGAGACAGCTACCTATCTAACACCGATGATAAATCCTATGATCTTCAAAGACAATTTAACGATTTCATGAAATCTCAGTAATCAACCAACGCTTTTGTCAAAGAAACATTCATGGACCTCAAAACTCAACTCGAAACAGTAGCAAAAAATCATCAAGCTTCAATCCAAAACCTTGAAACTAAGTTCGACAGACTCGCTGACAAGCAATCTGGTAGACCTTCTGGATCCCTTCCAAGCAACACTTAACCAAACCCATGACGTAGCAACTCTAAAGCTTATCAACCTCCGCAATCTCGTAATGAGCATGTGAATGCCGTATTCACAAGAAGTGGTAAATCCTATGATCCACCAGATAACCCAAATGATCAATAAAACAATTCTGAAAACTTCGATAGCGATGATGAAAATGATGAACCAACACCACAACCAAAAACTCAACCCCCGAAACCAGTCAAAGACACGTCGTTACCAAAACCATATAAACTAAAAATCCCATATCCTCAACACCTTAGAAAAGAAAAAATGGAGGCCCAATACGGAAAATTCCTCGACATGATCCGAGCCGTCCGAATCAACGTACCTCTAGTCGACGTTTTAGCCGGAATGCCTAACTATGGCAATTTCTCAAAGAACTCGTAAGCAACAAACACAAAATCAAACAAATTTCTGCCGTTTCCTAAGCGATGAAAGTTCCGCCATTCTTCAAAACAAAGTTCCACCTAAACTTGGAGACCCAGGAAGTTTCCTTATTCCGTGCAACTTTAATAAAATTTTCTCATGTAATGCTTTAGCCAATCTTGGTGCCAGCATTAACCTTATGCCATATTCCTTATATGCAAAACTATCTCTCGAAACTCTTAAACCTACTAAAATTAGCGTAAGATTAGCTGACAGATCATTCCAATACCCTGTTGGAATAGCTGAAAATATGCTCGTTGAAGTTGGTAAATTTACCTTCCCTGCCGATTTCGTTATTCTCAAAATGGAAGAAGATAGCAAGATCCCTCTCATCTTAGGACGACCCTTCCTTCACACTGTTGATGCAGTAATTTGGGTTAAACAAAAACAACCCAATCTTGGAGTTAGAACTGAACGAATGACCTTTAATATTGACTCTGCCATTAAACACTCTTATTCGAATGATGATACCTGTTTCAGTATCGATGTTATCACTGAAATCTTAGAAGAAGATTTCGATGCTCTTTTTGACGAAGGAAGCAAAATCCTCTATTCCCTCAAAGGAACCATTCTCGAAGAAGAAATCTTTTTTGAATTTGATCAATTCATAGCAATGACTACTGGCGAAAATTATGACTTTGAATCCGACACAGAAGAACCACCATTCGAGAAAATCATCATCAACACAGATTATAAAATCAAAACATCTCTCGAAGAACCTCCTACGGATCTCAAACTCAAACCTCTTCCTGATAACTTGAAATATGTATTTTTAGAAGAACCATCTTTTCTTCCCGTGATCATATCATCTAAACTCTCTACTCAAAACAAAAGCGAACTTGTATTTGTCCTAAAAAAACATAAGGAAGCATTTGCCTAGAAAACAACAGATATTCCTGGTATCTGCCCATCTTTCTATAAGCACAAAATACAACTTTTGGATGACAAAAACCAGTTGTCCAAAAACAGAGAAGGTTAAATCCAGATATGCAAGAGGTTGTTAAGAAAGAAATCCTGAAAATCTTGGATACAGGTATTATTTATCCAATTGCCGATAGTCCTTGGGTTAGTCCTATTCACTATGTATTGAAGAAAGGCGGTATTACAGTAGTCACAAACAAAAATGACGAACTTGTCCCAACAAGAACAGTTATGGGTTGGCGAGTATGCATCGATTATCGTAAACTTAATGAAGCAACCGCAAAAGAACTCTTTCCTTTGTCGTTTATGGATCAAATGTTGGAAAGACTCGCAGGAAATAAATATTTCTGTTTCCTCGATGGTTTTTCTAGATATTTCCAAATTCCTATCGATCCTAATGATCAAGAAAAAACAATATTCACATATCTCTTCGGCACATACGCTTATAGGCGAATGCCTTTCGATTTATGTAATGCTCCCGCTATATTCCAAAGGTGCATGTTAGCAATTTTTCCATGGCATGATTGAAGAATCCGTAGAAGTATTCATGGACGATTTATCCGTCTTTGGAAACTCTTTTGACAAATGCCTAAATAACCTCGATAAAATGCTCCAGCGTTGTAAAGATGCTCATCTTGTCCTTAATTGGGAAAAATGTCACTTCATGGTCAAAGAAGGAATTGTGCTTGGACACAAGGTGTCTGGCGCAGGACTTGAAGTCGACAAAGCAAAAATCGACGTAATCTCAAAACTTCCGCCCCCTACTAACATCAAAGGTGTTAGAAGCTTTCTAGGACATGCCGGTTTTTACCGAAGATTTATAAAAGATTTCTCAAAAATTGCCCGACCTATAACTAAGCTGCTTGAAAAAGATACTCCATTCGAATTCAATGATGAATGTCAAAAAGCATTCGAATTATTAAAAGAGAAACTCACATGTGCTCCTGTGATCATAAGCCTAAACTGGAATCTTCTGTTCGAACTTATGTGTGATGCAAGTGATTTCGAAGTTGGAGCTGTCTTAGGTCAAAAAGATGGTAAAAGCTTCCACCCAATCTACTTCGAAAGCAAAACTCTCAATCCAGCTCAACAAAAATACACCGTAACCGAGAAAGAACTTATGGCTGTAGTTTTTGCATTCGACAAATTCAGATCCTATCTTATACTATCAAAAACTATTATTCACACTAATCACTCAGCTCTTAAACATCTGTTTAAAAAACAAGACGCAAAACCCCGTCTTATTCGATGGATCTTACTCCTACAAGAATTCGATATAGAAATCCTAGATAAGTGATCGGCAACAACACTTTCTATGAAAAGATATGGAGTTAATCACCGTTTCTCTACATCATACCACCCTCAAACAAGTGTTCAAGTTGAAAACACGAACAGAGCCCTTAAAAGAATTCTTGAAAAGACTGTTAAAGACAATCCTGCTATTTGGTCAAGAAAACTTGATGATGCTCTGTGGGCTTTTCGCACTACTTACAAAACTCCTACCGGTACCACCCCATACAAACTCATATATGGAAAAAATTATCACCTGCCATTTGAAATTGAACACCGTGCATACTGGGCACTTAAGAATTGCAATCCTGATCTCATCGCTGCTGGTGAGAAAAGAATGTTTCAGTTACACGAATTAGACAAACTTAGACATCAAGCCTATGAAAACTCTCGACTGTACAAGGCAAGAACCAATGTCTAGCATGATAGAAAACTAAGAATGAGAAAAGAATTCAAACATGGAAACAAGGTTATGCATTTTCATTCAAAGTATAAATTCAAAAAGCCAAAACTCCGATCTCGCTGGTTAGGACCATGCGTAGTAAAACATCAATATCCATCCGAATATGTTGAACTATATGGAAAAGATGGAAAAACATTTATTGTTAATGGCCATCTACTCAAACTATATCATGAAGAAAAAGATTATAATAACCAAAGGGAAGCAGTCACTCCCTTCTTTCCGAAAGAATGAACTCCAGAAGTAGGAGTCTAGCTAACGACTCTCTTAAAAATTAAGCACTTCTCGGGAGGCAACCCGTGCTTTACTTAAGTGTGGAGGAGTCCCTCCTCCATACAACTCTATTTGTATCCTTTATTTATATTTCTAAAAAAAACCCAACAAAAATATTTTCTTTTTGTGTGTTTTTGTATCTACTTTTATGCATGTAATATAGCTTAAAGATTGGAAAATTATGAAGTTTGCTCTAAGATAGCTCTCTCACAGCTATATATGTCTATGCCCCGGGAAGTACCGTTTTCTCTTAATTTTCCCTATTTTATCTTAATTATCAGTTATCACATTGAGGGCAATGTTCAACTTAAGTGTGGAGGAGAACCAAATAGGAAAAATTAATCATATCCCTCCGTGTTTGCCATACCAAAAATTTTCAAACTGATATTTTACGAAAAATTTATATATATGCGGATCCTTATCGAAAATATAAAAAATGCTCTTAGTAAAGTCAAATCCACTCCGGAATTGACATTATAACTAGCACAACCTAGTCCACTAAATTGTAGAATTCTAAGCCTTATAAATTCGGGTATCTACCTTTGTACCAAGCAAATTGATGCCTATAGCCTATCAATCGAGTTAAGGTTTTGAATTCAATTGCAGAGTGTCTCATTGTCGTTAACGGCTGTGTATTTGTAATTTTGTCGCCTTTTCTGGAACAGAAGTGGTATTGGTTGAATAAGTTATATTTAGAGAAAACCGACTATTTAAAAAAGCTCTAGAAATTGTGCTTGATCATCATTTACTAACCCCGATATCCTAAATGTTTTTGATGATATTAATTTTTCGCAAGTTACTGTTTCTTGCAGCACCCCTCTTGTGCAAGTTACTGAAATACCTAGAGTGAAAAATGAAAAAAAGAAATTTATCCGTGCAAGCCTTAGTTATATATGGTAATATTATATAATATATAATATATATATATATATATATATATATAAATATAATTATATATATGATATAGGGTGAGAGGGTGTGGGGGATGGTTGTTGTGGTATATAGTAGTTCCAAAAAAATAAAGCTTAATTTCTGGTACATAAAGAGCTGTTATATGCTATTAATATCCCTCATCCAGTCTCAAGTTCCGCCTTGGTCATGTTTATGTGTCAAGTACAAGCATATGGTAGCTGTCTAGATTATGTCTACGCAAATTGATTGTCTTCACAGAAATATATAAACCCTATCTGAGTGGTTTGAGTGAATTACAAATCAAACGCATTCCCCTGTGAGGTGCTATGTTATATGTCTATGCCTGAAAAATTAATATGCAAGCTCTTGTAAAAATCTAAATTTTCTCCACGTCACGATAAATGATCTTATTTTCTCGCTTTAATTGCTTGAGGGCAAGCAACAGCTAAGTGTGGAGGGATTTGATAACGTCTAAATTATACATGTTTTCGGTGGCGTTACTTATTCATATTTTATCATTTCTCATGAACTTTCGATACTTAATAGCATGAAATACTTTCAGGTTCACTTGAAGACATCCCAAGCTTAAAATAGACAAAGATCGAATACTTATACACTTCAGAAAACAAGATGCAAGGAAAAGTTAAAGTCTCAAGCTAAAAGTGAAAATGTGCGCCACACTTACCTTAAGTGCGTCGTACTTCTCCTCAAAGTCAAAGAATTGAAGACTTAGTCAAATTAATGCATTAACTCTCCAAGTACACCGCACTTACAAGATTGTGCGCCGCACGCCGCACTTCTTCAATGTACATTAAATTACCAACGCATTTAATCACCAAGTACGCTGATAAGTGTAGAATACACATATCCGTTTGTACCTAAAATAGCCCAATTAAACCCAAAATAGACCAAAAATAGCAAAAATATGCTTGTATTTGTGTTTTGTGTATGCAGGTATGGATAAGTCAAAAATCACAAGAAAACAGTCAAAAACGGGCAAGCACGGACACGAGAATCAGAAGAGTTCAAAAAGAAGCCAAAGAAGATTCAAGATCAAACAACCAAGAACGAAGAAGAACATCATCTTAGTTTATTGAAATAATGAAGTTTCTTGTTGAATCAAGTTATGTTATGAACTACATAGCCATAAGAGGCTAATTCTCTCATGACTACTCGGTGAAGTTATGATAATAAATAAGTGTTTGGTATGATTATGATCTCATTAATCTCAAGCTTATGTGGTACCCTTATTATATATTATCTTGTCGGTTTTGCTTATCAACTTAGATTATATAATCATATCGGTATAGGTCGAAAGATTTGTTATGATCTATATGGTTTTAAAGATTTGTCTATGGTCTTTATCGTCTGTGTCGAGAAATCTACTTTCGTAAATTGATAAACAAAATAAGCTTTGATATAATAAGTTAACTGGATCATTTGAGTGACACATCTGGTCTAGCCACTAATAAAAGACATAAGTATTAATTAAGTTAATTTGTGAAAATGTTTTCTGACGAGAAATCCTTTTTATAAGTTAAGGTTCCATCTTCGAGGTCTTAATCATTATCACTACTTATAAATTATTTTTAACTATATGAGTAGTCATCTTTATCATCACTGGTAAAATAAAAGTTATTTTCAAAATTGTTAAAGTCTGTTTTCTTCTTGATTATTTAAACACTACTCAAATCGCTGTAGAAGACCTGGTCTTACCTAAAAAAGATTATACTATATACGTGGGTTATACTTTTACTCGTGTGTTTCCCTATAATAAAATTAATATTTTCAGTCATTATAAATTTAAAGCTTTTGAAACACATCACCTTAGCACAGGTCAAACACTTACTGACATAGGTGGCAATCTCAGCCTTCATATTTGGCCACCAATACAGCTTCTTTAAATCTTGATACGTCTTGTCCCATCCAGGATGGATTGAGTATTTTGATTTATGCGACTCATGTATAATCAACCCCCTTAAGTTACCACGACAAGGTATCTTATTTCATTCAAACATATTGTTTCGTCTGTATGGGACTCTAGGTTCTTAATTATTCCACACAAATCCTCAGTTCCATAATTTTCCTCCTTTCTTGCCTCATTTTGAGCCTTCAGAATTTCCACAAGAAGATTCAAACCAACCGTCATAACCAAAGCTCGAAAGTGGCTTGATCTGTTCCTTTTTTGCTCAAGGCATCTGCCACCACGTTCACCTTTCCCGGATGATAACAAATTTCAAAATCATAATCACTCAACAACTTTAACCATTAATGTTGTCTCATGTTCAACTCCTTCTGATCTTGAATATGTTGCATACTCTTATGATCAGTGAACACGACGCACTTCGTGCCGTACAAATAATGTCTCTACATCTGGAGAGCGAACATCATAGCTCCCAATTCCAAATCATGCGTCGTGTAGTTCTTCTCGTGGATCTTGAGTTGGCGGGATGCATAAGCTATGACTCTCTTCTTCTGCATTAACATCGTGCCAAACCCTTTGTGAGAAGCATCACAATAAACCACAAAGTTTTCACTTTCTTCAGGCAATGCCAAAATTGGTGCGCTATATAACTTTTGCTTCAATGTCTGAAATACAGCCTTTTCCTTTTCACCACAATCAAATTTCACACTCTTCTGAGTTAATTTGGCCATAGGTTTAGCAATCTTTGAAAAACCTTCAATAAACCTTCGATAATAACCAGCAAGACCTAAAAATTGACGAATCTTTGTCGGAGCCTTGGATGATGCTCGATCCCTAATTAATTCTATCTTAGTCGGGTCTACATGAATGCCTTCTCTATCAATCACGTGACCGAGAAATTGTACCTTAGAAAGCCAAAAAATCACACTTTGAAAACTTTGCGTATAATTCTTCCTTCTTAAGTAACTCCAGAATTTGCTTAAGATGTCCTTCATGTTCCACTTTGTTCCTAGTAGTACCGCCATAAAATCATCTATGAACACGATAACAAATTTATCCAAGAATGGCTTGCACACCCGATTCATTAAATCCATGAATACCGCCGGTGCAATTGTCAATCCAAAAGGCATTACTTGGAACTCGTAATGACCATAGCTTGTCCTTGTTAGATCCCACTCTAGATAGATCTTTACTACCTGTTAAGGGTGGTGATTAACCTATGTAATCACAAGCTAATCACAAGAGAGACTCTTGCTTAAGAAAGCTAATGTCTAACAGCGGAAAAAAGACACAAAGAAAAGACCAAATAGAAGAACAAGACTAATAAAAAACTAAAACGATCCTTCTAATGCGATTTCTATTAATAACAGGAGAAATGGTGTTTTTCTGGATGTGGTACATTTCCCTAAGCCGAAGTCTCCTTCTTATAGTGGAGAAACCCTAATCAGCATTTACATCCAAAACGCGTGAGATTAATATACATAATATCTCCTTATTTAGCTCATGCATACCTTCACTCTAACTAACTAAAATCTTAACTGGAATAACTATTGTCTCTACCGCCAGACTAAGTACTCTACCAGTGGAACTAAACTTAGACCTACTACAAGTACTTAACATGATAATAAACCTTACCACAGGAACTAATACGGTGATAAGTCCCTGCCCAGTAGGAACTACTCGGGACTCTACCAGCAGGGAACTACATACCCTACTAGTGAGAAACTCAGTATTACAAATATTCCAATAACAATCCTCCCCGAAACTGGAATTTGACTATGTTAATTTCTAGGTTCTAGATAGATCTTCAAACTTGAACCTTGAGGATTGAAATATGAACTTTACGGCAACATCCAATCTGCTTGAGTCTTGACTTGAACACATGAAACTTCTGCACAGATCTGTATTTCTTCATACAAATACCTTCAAGAAACTAATGATGATGAGCATTGAACATTGAGCAGATCTTGTGTCAAACAGATTGGTCTTCATAGCGTTGGAACCGAACACCAATAGTCTTGTTAAACTTAAACATCAAAAGTCAACAACGTTAAAGAAGCAGTAGGAAAACTTGAACCATCAACAGACTTTGGAACCACCTCAGCTACATGAGTAGATTTGATAAGCCTTTACCAGTAGCTACTCACATCTTGGGCTATAGCTAATTCTTTGGTGGAATCATAACATCACCCTTTGAATTTAGTAACCAATTCCAACTCTTAAACATGAATCATATGTGAATTGTGAATACCCTAATGATTTTGTAAATCATCACTAGCATAAACGGATTTTATATGTCTTTTAAATTTATACATTTATACAAAAAATTTAAAATAAATACAATAAAAAATAAAAAAAAAATAAATTATATTAAAATTTAAAAACTTTATAATTAGATTTAAAATAATTAAAAAAAATATTTAATAAATTTATAAAAAAAATAAAAAAAAAAAAATAAAATTATAAAACAAAAACCTGTAGCCGTTTGCTCAGGACTAGCCAACTCTTGGTTGTGATAACAAGGTGAGTTGATGACCCTACAATTTTGAGCAAATTGGCAGCTATCAACGGATTTGTTAAGTCTTTACCAAACGCTGTTTGCATTTGGACTAGCCAATCCTTTGGTTTATCCATGGTGGATTGATGACCATTTCAACTCTCAGCAAAAGAAGCATAGGTGAGTTAAATACCCTATAGTTTTGAGCAAACTATTAAAGCTATCAACGGATTTGAGAATCACACCAGAGCCGTACCCTCATGGTGAATCAACTCTTTCTTATTTGTGAGACATGGTGAGTTGAACACCATTTGTTGTGTGGTGGTTAGCCAACACTCAATCCTTGAAAATTGCTCTGTTTGTTCAAAATACATTGCAATAAAACCAAGCAGCATGCCAAAAACTGTTTCCATAAGCAAAACTTGGTGCGCGCTAAAAAATGTGTATGACACAATGCAAAAGCTAATAAGTAAAGAGATTCTACCTAAAAACTATATATCATCCCAAAATATATTATTAGAATAGCAAAAAAGAATTATGAGATATAAAAAACTTAACAATACCATTCATGAACCTTAGGACGCTTGGAATCAGAAATTTGTTTCTTGAGAAAGGCAATCAACTGAACCGCAGTGGTAAGTTCATTACCCACTGTTCCGTGACAAATCTCCAGCTGATGATCGAGCATCCTTTCGATAAGGTTGACAGAGAGAGGATACTTTTTGTCCACAAACATATGTATAACCAGACCACTAACTGTCTCCAACACATGAACACCAGAGAAAGAATATAGCTTCCAGTTTTGAATACTCCAAGTGTGTTGGTTCTTCCAAAAATCACTACCATCATTCACTTCAGGTGAATCCATCAGAATCTGAAGATCTCCCAAAAGAACAAGACCAACTCCCTCAGCTTTCTTATCTTGATAAAACGTCATCACACGGCCATAAATCATCATCAAGTCCGCTCTAGTGACCAAATGAAGGATTTCCCTAAGACTTGTGAAGTACTTGCGAGAGTTGTCGAGTCTGTAGATGGCATTGATCGATCCTAACCCCGTAGGCAATAACTCCCAGTCAACAACAGCATATAAATGAACAGGTGTATCACAATCAGAAGCAGAATCCTCATCAGAAGCATACTTAATGCACAATTTGTGTTCAGCGTCAGGATCTCCCTCTTCAATTGGAATGGTAGAGTGAGAAGTATGAACACCTTTTCTGCCTAAGCGCTTCTTCTTGGTACCAATCTTCTTGAGTGAGGAGGCAGTTGGGTGTGCCTTAGAAGCAATGTTAGAAGGAACTTCAACATCCTCTACTGTAGCTTCCTGAGAAGGAACTTCAGCTTGAACTTCTGGAATAGTCTGAGAATGAGAAGGAGCATCCAACTATCCACACTCGCGTGAAACATCTTGAGAAGGAGATTCACCTTCTACTTCCTGTGGAATGCTGTGAGAAGGAGCTTCAACGTCTATTGCAACATCACCAGTCTTGAGTTTCTTTGAAGAGGCACGAGTCATTGACCTGACTTTTCTAGTGACTATAAGTTTACTTAATTAGTTAGTTTAATTATACTATTTTTCTGTTAATCTGATCTGATTTTTTATTTATTTACTTTTCTCGTAATGGCTGTATTTTTTTTTACTGATTGGACTTTACTGAACTTTTTTCCTAGTTATTACTTAATTATATCCCTTTTTTACTTGTAATCTAAAACTTACATTTTTTCTATCATGATATATACTTTCTTAAGTTTTTCTTTGTCACTTTTACTTATTTTTCTTTTATTGAAATCTTATCTTTTATTTCTGTTTTTTTATATCTTTCTTCTCGTCTTTGTATTTTATTCTTTTTTTTATTAGAAGTTGCGGGGGGGGGTGGGGTGGGGAATTTTATTGTATTACTTTAATTTTCACTATATATGCTGACTCTTATTTATTTGCCGACTCTTTTTCAAACCCTTGTAAATGGCAACAGCTCTTTGAATCTTATCAAACTCTTCTTGAAGCTGTTCAGGAGAGAGTTTTCGAACTTGAGCCTAGTCCAACCAGTAAGTATAAGTAGCAAGACCTTGATCTTCAATAAGTGCGTTATTCATTATATTTGCCTGAGCTGAGATGGTGTCATAGGCCTATCCCTCTGTTCTTGAGCCCGTTGCTCAGCAAGTTCTTTTCTTCTAGAATTAACCAAAGCAACCATCCTAGTTAGAAAATCATCATTAGTAAAATCTACCCTGAAAATTGTGGAAGATAAGTCTGGATTTGCTTGAAGATGAGCCAAAATTATATCCCAAGCAGCATCTGAGTAGTTTGCAGCAGATGCAAGAACCTCTTGCTGTCTCTTTCTTTGGTCTTTAGTCATCTCAAGTCTTAAGACCTCTCCTAGTCTAAATTAGCATCCTTCATATAGATTCAGTCATTGCTTTTCGAAATCTGCTAGTTTCTTGAGCTTGTAATCTCTGAGCAACCTCCCAACCTAGTCTTTCTTCTTCCAATTTCTTGAAAGTCTTATCTTGAGTTGGAATAGGTTCTTCAACAGCAACACCTTTTCCCTTTCTGGCATCTCTGATAGGTGATGAAGGAGTAACAGTTGTAGTAGCCGACCTCCTTAATCCGTATAACTACTCTAAGCAGGAAATGTTTCAGCACTGAACAAACTACTGTAGAACATTGTGCTACCAGGAGAAACGGTTGAAGGACCAGTAGGAGCAACACCAGAAGCAACATCAGTAGGAAACTCAGTAGAAGGAACCTCAGTATTAGGAACATCAGTAGAAGGAACAACACTAGTAGGATCATAGGAATAAGCAGCAGGATTCTTAGAAGGACCACCAGGAGTTTTGATGAAATCACATTCAACACAGCCCATTAGCCTGAATGCAGTTTAAAGCATCCAAATCCACATTTGGCTCTCCTCCGACTTCTTGGTCTGAATCACATCAACACCACTTTCCTTTTCTTAATTCTCTATTTTGACCTCCAATGCTTTAACGTTCTTGACCAATTTTGGTACTACATCCTTAAATAGCTTCTTGTGTGCCTTGAGCTTAATTTCTAAAGAATGTACCTTCTTCACAAGAGTAGAGACTGCAGAGGACAAAGCAGATAGGGTAATATGGTCCTCTGCACCTCCGGAAGCATGACCTGTAGGAGAAGCTTGAGTGAACCTTGGTGGAGATACATGAAAAGAGCCTCCCAAATAGTCATCTTTAGTCTCATGAATTCGTGAGGAGGAAGCTATATTTGTTCAGTCTGTTGATCATGCTCAAAGACAGAGACGAAACTTGAACATTTTTATTGGAGGGGCCATTATATATGGTATTCATTCTAGGGGGGCCAATATACATTTTTCCTAACATTTGGTGTAAAAAATAACTACTAGTATTAGTAAAAAGGTAAATTTTGTACATAACTACAACAAATTTGGGGGGGGGCACAACCCCCTTTGGCCCTTACAAACTTCCGTCCCTGCACAAAGACATGAGCAACATGGGGAGTAGCTTGTGTTTCCTTGGGGTTGAGACACCTGTCTTGAGAATGTCCAGATCATGCCTATCCAGAATAGTTTTCAGGAATAGATTGGTGGTACAGCTTGTACATCACCCCAGACTTCACGCAGAAAATGGAGAACTTCTTAAGCTTGGAAAAGCATAGCATCCAAAAGTGGCATAGTTTGCCCCACAAAATTGAGCTACATATTAGCAAAGAGTTTGCTAGACATCTTGAATACATGGTACTGTCTGGTAATGCTGGTTTCTATACCCAAAATGGTTTGAAGGAATCTAGGATACATTAAAAACTTTTTAGCATTCCCTATGTTGCTAACCATCCCCTTAAAAATATAGCTAGACCAGTTAAATCTTCTCCTATCAGAAAGACAAATAAGAGCAACAGCAATTGAGCTACCAAATTGAATCCCCAACTAACCCGACCTTGGTACTTGAGACAAATGAATAACGGTGTGGACCAAAAACCTCCATTGAGGTGAAAACTTGTTCTTGAAAAATGTTAACTTGCCTTTAGTTACATACCCAAGATTATCCATGCCAGAGTAGATTTCCACAATGGGTAAATCATCAATACCACCATCATCGACTAATTGAAGTTGACTTCTGACTGATTCCTCAGTGATGGTGTAGGGAGTCGCATCAATGGTAGCCAGGATGGCTGAAGGACCTAACTCTGGTGACCTGAGAGTGGTTGTTGACCAAAATTGTTTGACTAATGAGTCAAAGATGATTGGGTCATGTGTGAGAGCATACCTTATGTGAGAAGCCCCCAAGAAGTTAAGAATCTGATGATAATCATCATTGCCTTTGGGTTTTTGCAAATAACCCACTTTGTTGTGTTCATCTCTGTATCTGAGTGCGGCCATTGATGACTTAAGAATAGGGTTGAGATTTTGTGCTGGTTGTGGATCGCAATGAGAGTTGATACTGGTGGATAGTGGGAATTTAATTTATATTAAAGATTGATCTCAATGTGTATTGGACCATTTTGAAATTAGGGTTTTTAATGAAAAGGGTAATAGGTTAGAATTGGGAGAAAACAGTAATTAATCCATTTAATTAGAAACCCCTTGACGAATTAAATTCCCAACAATATCTCAATGGTGACTTTTAATTAAGATAAAAGTCACTTTTAATCTACCAGTATGAACATACATAACCAGCACAAAGAAAAGTCAACCAGAAGTAAAATTAACATTACCAGTAGGAAGTGGTCTACTAGTAGGAAAAATGAAAACTACCAGTAGGAACTCTGGTTACACCAGAGGGAACACTTGAACTACCAGTATGAACATCCTGGCTTCAAAATAAAACCACGTGGTCCATGTAGAACACTAGTAAGGACTAATCCACCCGTCTTGACCATTATCTGCAAAAGATTAGGCCAATACACACACAACAGATACAATTAAATAAATGGAAAAGAAAAGTAACTATCAGAATTAACTAAAATTACCAGTAGAAAAAAGTTAAAACTACCAGGAGAAAAATACAACTACTAGGAGAAACATAGTGTAACAAGAAACACTAATTTGGAAAAAGGAAAAAAAATATTGAAAAACCAACTATTTAGAAACTTGTACAACAACAGTCTTCCTTGGACTCAAATCCACCCCACAATCTTAGGTATCTAATGGATTGAGCATACCCAATGTTAAACCACAAGATGATAAACCAGGACCAGCAAATCCTTGGTTAATAGATCATCCACATTATTATCTGTATGTATTTTAATGACTTAAATAATTTCTTTCATTAGCATCTCTTATGAAATGGGGGGTGCCTAATTTCTATGAGTCTTAGTTTTCTTTGGTAAAAAACTGTTTTTAACTATGGGCAACTTGGTACTTTGTTATCAAATTAAAGATTTTGGTATTGCATAAATGTATACCGCTTAATCTAATAACTGATTTTTGTATCCAGAGTACCTGACCACAGCAGTTAGCAGCAGCAACATACTCAGCTTCAGTGGAAGAGGTAGCCACAATGGTTTGCTTCTTGCATTGCCATGAGATTAACCTCCTACCCAGAAACTGACATCCACCAGTTGTGGATTTCCTATCCTTGTTTGCCCTAAGCAATAGATCACTGTCACTATAAGCTTCAAGCACAAAAGTGACTCTCTAGGGTACCATAACCCTAACTTAGGTTGGCCTTTAAGATACTTGAAAATCTTCTTCACTGCTTCCAAATTGGAAGTAGTAGGAGTGACTTGATTCCTTGAACAAGCACTGACTGCAAACATTATATCAGGTCTTGAAGCTGTTAAGTACATTAGTGAACCTATCATGGACCTGTACAAATGTACATTACCAGGACTATTCGGTCAATTTTGGACTTAGGCTTTGGGAGGCTATCATAGGGTGTAAGTAGCAGTCCTGACACAGTTCCAAATCAAACTTCGTTAAAGAATCTCTTGCACATTACTTTCTTGATTTTGAAAAAAATTCCATCCGTATTGCTGAACTTGTAATCCAGGAACAAGTAATTCTCCCATAGCACTCATTTCAAATTGTCCCTTCATCAAGGCCTCAATCATCACACACAGCCTGTCTTTGTAGATCCGAAAATGATGTCATCCCCATAGACTTGTACTAGGATGATATCACTTTTGTGCTTCTTAAGAAAGAGAGTCTTATCAATGGTGCCATTTCTGGAACCCTGGTTTTTAGGCAAAAGGTAGAAGGGATGCAATACCAAGCTCTTGGGTCGTTGATGAAAGTCCATATAGATTTTGATACCTTTGTAGACCTCTTGGGATGTTGAGGTCCACAGATCCTTAGGTTGAGTGACATATACTTCCTCATCAATTCTACCATAAAGAAACGCACTCTTAACATCCATCTGATAAACCATAAATCCCAGGTAAGAGGCAAATGCTAAGAACAATCTGATTGCCTCTATTCTTGCAACTGGAGCAAAGACTTCATCATAATCAATGCCCTCCTCCTGTCTATGTCCTTTGCTACAAGTCTAGCTTGTTCCTTACAACAAACCCCCTGGTATCGTCTCTTATTTTTGAGTATCACTTAGTCCTAATAGCAATATTTACCTTCAGGCAAGTTTAACACGAACCATACATTTTGAAACTTGAACTGTCTGCATTACTTCCAGCATAGCCCAACCCAGCTGGATCTTAAGGGCTTAGCTACACTTCTTTGGTTCAACTTGAGGAAGGAAACAAGCAAACAAGACAATGTTAAAGTCTATATGATTGATTTCACTTGTTGGTTATGAAAAAATATAACTGAAAAAGCAGATTCACCAGTAGTATTCTTATTGACCAGCGCGCTTCTCGTTTGCACAAAAATCTGAAGTATGATCCCCAATAATCAGAGATCGATGAATGAAATTGTATTGATCATGTAGTTGCCACGGACTAGACTTCCAAGTTTGATGCTAGAATTGTTATATCATGCACCAAACTCATCATCAATTAAGATGTAGAATGAGAAAATAACCCAAAAGTGAGGTCATATTTCCAAGGTCAGATGGACTGGGAAACGTGGTGTAGGCTCATCATCAAAGAATGAGTCAGTAGGACTACCAGTAGGAACTGGAACACCACCAGTAGGAACTGAGACATTACTAGGAGAAATCGTTGTATCACACCAAGAAGGAATTTGATGCTAACCAAAGTCAAATTGGTATTCTACAGTAGGAACTGTTTGTGTCCTGCCTTTTCTTTTCTTCACCTCTTCTTCCCTTCTCTTTCTGCTGAAGTTCCTCAGCATCCTTTACAACAAAAGGTGGCTCTTTTACCTATACCTTATCAGCCTTTGCAAGCTCCTGTTGAAAATTTCTTCGCAGAATCATGAAAGTATCATCCACCTACATTAACTAGAAGTATCTTTAGGCTCAGCTTCTTGTATGATGTGTGATGAATAAGAAGGGATAATGATGACTTGTTCATCACATTCTGAGTCTGAATCAGCATCTTGTGTACCTGCAGAGTTAGGAAAATCTTCTTGTGTTCCGCAGATCGTTAGTTTTTATCATGTTTATAGCACTAAAGTATCAGTCAAATAATTAAAAGGTCAAAATATCCATTCATGAACAAGACCCTGCACATTAGGTTTTTCCTCAAGAACCTCAAGAATCATAGTCACTTCTACCCTTTTCTTAGCACATTAACACCCAGAAGGCTTTATAACTTGATAGAGTATCCAACAATGTAGCCTTCAACAGCCTTCCACAAACTTACCCAATGATCACTTAGTTTAGAATGGTTCACACTCACCCAAAGGGTATAAAATTGACTGACTGAAGGTATGTTTTTTCCCAGTCATAAGACATAAGGTGTCCTTATTATGAGGACTAGTACCAATACTCTATTCAAGACATAAAATCATTTCTTCACTTGCTGTCATTCCAAAACATAGTAGGTAACTTAAAGTCAGCCAACATAGTTCTAGCTGCCTCTATAAGGGTTCTATTTTTCCTCTCAGCAACCCTATTTTGTTGTGGGGTTCTGGCATTACTATAATCCCTCTTTATCCCTTTAAACCCACAGAGTTCAATAATATGAGCATTTTTGAAACTCTTTTTCCATTATCACATCTTATATAAGCTTTTTACCATTTTGATTAACTGGTTTTCAACAAGATAAATAAATCCTTAAGGATAGGATAGGTCCTCATCCTTATAGTTCTAAAAAGAAAACCCAACAAAACTTTGCTATAGTCATTATTGATCACAAGTGCATAATATTTGTGGTCAATGCTTCTAATTGATGTAGGAACTAAAGAGGTACCATAAAAGCAATTGCAAAGGCTCAAAAATTGAGCTCACAGCATGATACCTTATATGAATCTTTGTGTTGCATTTGCCTTTGCAGCAAGCAACACAGGTATGGTCATTCTTGAAAATTTTAGGGGGTAGTCCTCTAACTAAGTCACCCTTTACCAACCTGTTCATGTTTTTATAGTTCACATGACCCATCCTCCTATGCCATTTCACAGATTCATCAATTAAGGCTTTTGCCACCAAACAAGCCAAATTTCCCTTAGGACTGAGATTATTCAAGTTAATGGTGTAAAGATTATGTTTTTTCTTGGAACCCTAAGTAGGACCATACTATCATCTGGAAGCTTAAAGTCCTTAGATAGTACAAAGAACAACATGACTGTGAAGAGAACTCTATTCTTCTTGTCACAAATCTGAGAGATGGAGAACAAGTTAAATTGTTGCAGTTCCTTCACATAGTAGACATTTTCAAAATCCAGTGTGGGAGTTCTGATTGTCCCTTTGCCAGTAATCCTACCTTCACCACCACCAAAAGTCACTTTTCCTCCTTGAAACTCTTGAAAGTCATCCAGTCTTTCCATGTTACCAGTCATACTTCTAGAACAACCACTATCAAAGATCCCTTCATCTTCAGCATCAGTATAAGAATTTTCCTACAATATACAACATGGGAAAAGTTAGTATCTAAGGGGGACCCAAGCCATTTATGACTTGGGTCTGCCTTGTTGATTTGAGAAGGTTGTCCAAGCAAAATGAGTGAGATCCACGATATTGGTCATGGGTATCCAGTATAAAACCTTTTCTATGTGATTATTCCACAAAGACAACGATGCTGAGGGCTTAACACAGTTCCCATTCTCACCCCCACCATATTGCCTATGAAATTATAAAACATTTGAGAATACATATGGTGTATAACGTCTAAAAAAATAAGAACTTGTTGGTCCTAATAAATGGGCATATGCCTAGCAGTACATTGGCACCAACCAAAAGTTACTGATATAGAAACCTCTATCGGTAGAAAACTGGAATAGGCCCTATTTGGCAAACCAGAGGAACTGGAATAGCCTATTTGCCTACCAGTAGGAACTTGTGTCAGGCGACCTTTGGCTTACCAGTAGGAACTGGTTGTGGTCTAGCAGAAGTAATGTTTACTTTGCCAGTCCTAAGAGGTACAGCATGTGGGACATACTGATTTTGATGATTAACATTATTCCTACTATATACAGGTCCCACCCCATTACCAACAGTCTTATTAGCCATTTTGTTTCTCATAAAAATCACAATCCTTAATAAGATGATAATACTACACAACATCAAAACATATCTTAGAAACAGATGAAGCATGCTTCCTAAAATGACCTGCCTTTTTATTAAAAGAACCATTCTTATTACAATAAGTCCTAGAAGTGTTTCCATTCTTATCAGAACTATTACAAGAGAAACTAGGTAAATCCTGAACAATAATGGGTTCTTGGATAGGTGTCCCAACATTGGACTCAATCTCAGCTTCACTCTCAGATGTGGATACACTGGAAGTGGATTCACGGGAGATAGAATCATTTGACATGGGCTCTAAAGATTTGACGTTTAAATCACTGGAGGCAAAGTTATTTGAGTTGACCTCTGTAGACTTGTCACTGTTATCACAAGAGACAAAGTCATTAGACACAGAATTAGAGTCACCAGAGATTGAGGACTTTGTACCATAATACATTTGTGATTCTTCTAAGTCAGTGTGGTCTGATAGAGGAGTGTAGTCTCTAATGAGAGGTAGAGGCACAACTTTCATACTATCAGTTTTGGCAAACCTATTGAAATGAGGTATGCCTTCCACTTCTTCAGAGTTAGTGGTAAATATACTAAATGCAGAGTCATCCCATCCTAACTCATTTTCCCCTATATAGTTAGTAAACCCCAAACCCACTTTTGTTCTAACAGACATGGAACTATCAACTAATCTAAACAAATTTTTGGAAGAGGTTCTCCACTTTTTAGTTTGAACTAAGTGATTATCAAGTTTTGTTTGTAAGTCTTTCTTAGCAGTCTCAGCAATAACATTTATTCTTCAAATGTTTAGTAGATTATTGATTTTCAGTTCAAAAGACAACACCCTAATCTATCTTAAGTGTCAACTGATTTTTTCTGAAAACTCTCTTTGTTTTTTCCAAAGTTTTAAGTGAGTTCTTAAAGTTTGAACTTGTATAAAATATTCACTATTTTTTTATTAATCATATACTGCTTTTGAAGTTCATTATACTATTGTCACAAAAAAAGGGCGTTATGTTACCTCAGAAAGTGACACTCCATAAGAAACAAAATCTCCAGCATCCACCTGCAGTAACTGACTTCCTTTGTTATCACCTCCAGCTGATCAAAGTTGTATATCTTTGGACAGGCACTAAACACACCTTCTTCAATTGCATTCCTCAGTATCGCATCCAGCAATCATAAAAACAAAACCCTTAGAAGCAATAACTCCATCACTCTGACCATCATGATCTGTCCAATCAACCAATGTATCAACAGTGATTAATGCATTTGGAATCTTCTTGTCCTTTTTTCCAACCTCCTGAATCTTGAATGACGAATATCTCTGCTTGTCATTTCCTCCCTTTGCCCTGCATTCTCTGGCAAAGTGGCCTCTTTGAAGACACTTGTAACATCTGACTTTCTTCTTATTGAACCTTGCAGATTCCTTCTTATCAAAATCAATCTTTCTTCCAGCTTTCTGCTCAAACTTGTGTACTCTAACAGAGAGCATAGCCATTTACCATTTTAAGTCCATCTCCTCCAGATCTAATTTTTCTATCTGATCAAAATCTTCATAAGCCAGTTGTTGTTCTGGCTTAGTATCAGTAACGAAGGATTGAAGAACATCTTCAATTACATTCACAGAATCTTTGAACCGCTTTTAGAGTTAGATGGAACATTATGTGTAGGTAGAATGAAGAATAGCTTGACTATCTACAATGACATCTTTCTGCTAGCACTGGTGCACTAAACAACATGCCACATATAATATGTTTGGGACCTGCGGATTGGCTTGAAGAAAAAGTAGAGTATCCTTTGATATCTACCTCAAGAGTCTTTAACTTGTAGTATAAATCATCAAAAGAAAGAAATTCAAGTCCACCTTTGGTTTTCAAGGTTAAAGCTACCTGAGACCATGATGAAGGCAAAGCTCTTAGAAACTTGAGATTAATATCTTCATCCTCTGGCTTGGCCTTAAGTTGGTTAAGCTGACTTAGAATCTTCTGCATTCTATCATACCCTTTGTGCAAACCCTCTGCTTCACTAATTCTGAAATTCTGAGAAATTTCTTACTCAGCATAGACGTTCTCATCTTCTTAGATTCGTCATTCCACCGTAACTAGTTTTGACTGCATTCCATATGTCCCTTGCATCATCCATATAATGGAAATCAGCCACATGATCATCAGGAATAGACTGAAGCAAGGTAGTTCTTGCCTTTGATTCCCTCTGAACAGCAATGTGTTCATCAGCAGTCGTTGGGGGAAGTATAATGACCCTTCCATCACAATCTCTTCCAGTCCTTTTCAAGCTATTGCCATTTTGAATCACCTTCCAGATATTCATATCATTGTTTGTGATCTAGTATTCCATCTTCATAGCCCAGACCTCATACTCATCCTTCTTCAAATAAGGAAACTCTGCATTGTTATTTGAGATAGTGGTAATGTATTAAGGTTGATTGTTTCGTTGTTGTTGAGGAATGGTGGCTTCACTATGAACACTAGCACCATCGCTATCATTGTCAGATCTTGTCATTATAAAGATATACAGAGGTGTTTGGTTGTGAGGTTTATAAGGATCTTAAATCCAGGAATATTCTTCTTATGAGAGACTCTCAACAAGCTCTGATACCACTTGTTGGATCCCACTCTAGATAGATCTTTACTGCCTGTTAAGGGTGGTGATTAACCTATGTAATCACAAGCTAATCACAAGAGAGACTCTTGCTTAAGAAAGCTAATGTCTACGCGGAATATAGACACAACTAATAAGAAGAACATGACTAATAAAAACTAAAAGATCCTTCTATGGATTTCTATTAATTAACAAGGAGAAATGTGTTTTCTGGATGTGTACATTTCCCTAAGCCGTAGGTTCTCTTTATAAGTTGCATAAACCCAAGATCAGCATTTTACTCAAACGCATGAGATTAATATGCCATGAATTATCTTACCATTTAGCTCATGCATATCCTCAACTCTAACTAACTAAAATCTTATCCTGGAATAACTATTTGACTCTACCAGGACTAAGTACTCTACCAGTAGGAACTAAACTTAGCCTACCAGTACTAACTATTATAATAACCTTACCAGCAGGAACTATATACCTGCCAGTAGGAACTACTACTCTACCAGTAGGAACTACATACCTACTAGTAGAAACTAAGTATTACAAATATTCCTAACAATCCTAAACTCCGTCTTTGGAATATACTCATCACGAACTCTGAGTTGGTGATATCTAGACCTCAAGTCGATCTTCGAGTAGACACTTGATCCTTGCAGCTGATCAAATAAGTCGTCGATTCTGGGAGTGGTGTATCCGATTCTTTAACATTGTACGCTTGTACTAGTTCACGGTAATTGAAACACATCCGAAAAGATCCAATTTTCTTTTATTACAAAACAAGACCAGAGATCCCCATGGTGAAGAGCTTGGCCATATAAATCCTTTGTCATAAAGTCCTTGTAGTAGCGAAGACAGGTTTCTTAGAGCATTTTGACGGAGCAAGTCTATAAGGGGGACTTATGCCCGACAGGTACAAAAAGCACCCAGGGACAAAGTCAATTTGAAATTCAAACTTGTCGAGCAGTGTGCAATCCAGGCAGTCTTCTGGAATTCTTTACAATTAACACGTCCTCCCATCGCTTCTCCTTCGACTTAACTTTTGTTCCTTCTTTGTAACTTGCTGCCAGAAATACATGACAACCTTTCTCCATATAAAATATATGTGTCTTCGTACACATATGAAACTCAACGTCGATTTCTTCCCCTTATCCTCCTAATCGACCTTGGAATCATCAGAATTTCGTCTCCAAAAGGAATACGACTATCTTCTTCGACTAAGGACAATTACCGAATGATTATTTGCCAGCCATCCATATCGGAATGATGACAGTCTAAACAACGAGTTTCTTACTGGCATTAGGTCAAAATTTGAACATGGGACCTAATAGTCCTAACGCACATCCTCTAATGATAGTACCGTTCCTATTGAATCTTTCTGTTAAGTAACTCTACAATTGTGCTTAGGGTCTATGTGGTAGATAGGATAATCTCAACTTAGCAAATTCTAAGAAAATAACAAAATGCGATATTTCCATTTTGCTAGGTACATAAGTACTTTAATGAATAAGTTTTATAGTCTTAACTACAATTCATGTTGATAATATGATGGTGTATAGGGAGTCTCTTAAATTTCTTGATTAAAATGAGATAAGTTCCTTTCCGTCCTAAAAATTTTAGAATCCATAGTTTACATGACTGCTAGGAGCGATTCGGAATCTTTCGAGTTAATGGTAGGGTTCTCTCCATCATGATAATGGTTAATAGGTCTACTTAGTTACAGACCTACTAAACGAATAATTACACGACAGACACAACTCACATGACTACGAAGCGTACATGTACCAGTAAATACATGAATTAGGTAAAGTCTTATTGAAAAATATATATAATGGAAAAGAAAATTAGAAGTTACAAATGAAGATAATTTACAAAAAAATTAATGTGACTACTTTCAGCATGACATGTCCTTCCTGAATTATACATAAGGTGATGCAGGCTATATGTATAATTAGGAACCAACGACGAAATGCTCTTTTCGTCAAACAATTGTTTATGTTATTAAATCTATATGGTATAAAAACAACATAGTTTTAAAAGAGTAAAACTGTTAGAAAAATGAAGAAAAGGGAGGTGTGGGGTTTGGTGGGGGGTAGTTCTGGGGTAAAAAAGCAAGGTATTTTATAACGACACAAGATACTTTGTAAGATATCGGAAAATAGGTTATTAGGTGCTAGGAAATAGTTTACGTGAAATCACGTGACCGTTTATAATGTGGTTGTAAAGGGGTTTATAACATGGCCACGATTAGTTTACGAGTTGACAACAAATTAGTTTATAAAGTAACCACACAATAGTCTATAAAAGACAACAAAGTAATTTATAAAATGATAACGAATAGATTAATAAAAGACGACGTAAATAGTTTTATACAAGGCGACAAATAGTTTCTAAGGTGACACATAACTGATGTTGTAAGATGATAGCGAAATAGTATAATAACAATGATAGTGAAATGACATATAAGACGGTAATAATTTAAGGAGTGCATTGACAAATCGTCATGACAGAAGATGAAACAGATGGTTTAAAAAACATCCACATGATAACACGTAAAATTTTCAAAGGAAGTACTGAGTGCAATTCTCTGAGGGTTAAAGTCGTAAAGTCTACTTAGGTTTCACTAGACAAGGTAGGAAAATATTTCCTTAAGTATCAACATTGTCCTTGACGACGTTTGAGTTCTCGTGAGTATTTTTCCTCCAATTCTTGGTTCACATTGTTCAGCTTTGTACGGATAACTCTAGAGTGTCATAGCTTGTGCCACACTCATAAATGAGTACCTCTTGTTCCTAATTGCCACTGGGGTTTCTCTAACTCGTTATCAAAACTGGGTGTCCGACTATCTTTAGTCACTATGTCTACTTTCTTACAGTTACCTCCAGTATTTTACAGTACACGGTCCACTTAAAGCATGGGCCACTTACACATGTTGTTGAAAGATAACTTTCCTACATATCCTATTATTGTTATAGATCTAGTAGTGTAAACTCCATGACCTTTTGTCCGTTTATCTTGTTGTTGGCATATCCTTCCACCATTGACTTCCTAACTTAACGACCTGATTCCTTGAGATCGCGAGCCAAATGCGGATTCCTGCCTTGTAGATATTAATAGCTTTTTTAATAGCGTTAATAATTCGTTGAGTTATAATATGCTTGATCCTCGCGAAACTAGCTCCTTGTCTTGTTGTCGGTATTTTTTTTAAACTAGAGCGAAATAATGAAAATAAAATGAGTCGAATTTCAACAGTCGTGTTTACCAAAATGTTACAAGGTGAATAGGGTTACAAAGTATTTCGAATAATCGACAAGTTCCTAGGAATTACCGAGTAGTAAGAAAGATCAAGATGTTATGAGATGACGTAGGTGTTTCGATATTGTGGGTCGAGTGCTCACTCCTATTCGGGTTCGGATAGAAAGGTAACGTAGGATCGAAAGACAGTAACAAGTTTTGATGATATGAAAAATAATATTATATAAATTCATGAAGAAGTTTTAAAGACCATCGTATACTCACGATGTTTTAGAATTAAACGGGACCATTGTTTAACTAACAATGTCTTAAAATAAGAGAGACCATTATTCAACAAACAATGTCTTAGGGGAGAGTTCTATTATTCATATAAATAACTCTTATATAAAACCAACAGGAAAATCTACGTAAGGTAAAATAGACGTAGGGAAGGAATAAAACAGGATACAGGTAAACCCATATTATAGAATGATACTCACGTATATGCCATAGAAAAAGCACGTATAAGGCACATGTAAATGCACGTATATGCAAAAAGGAAGATAGTCACATAAGATACAGACTGATTATAGACCAGACCGTAGTATAACTACCTGGTCTCGGGTTACCAATCTGTCACAAATACCCCAAATGGGCCTGAAACAGAATAGGTGTAACTAAGGCTTGACTTCATTGCAAACATCGCACAAGATCCAAGTGGAACGACCACTATATGGACGTTTGATAAAACATAACTCGTTGCTTTGGTTAAATCAAAATAAGTCTTACAATATTCTCGACATAATTGAAAGAGTTTTAGCGGAAGCTTAAGTAAAATGCAGCGGAATCATAACATGTTTTTAAGATAACGAGTAATTAAGTTTAAAGCAAAACATTCTTGAAAAGACATCCAGTAATGCATGCAACATAAATAGCACATCAAGACAATCAGCTAAGCACCCTATAGAAAACATGCTAAAACGGACAACATAAATTTGGTAATTCATAGGTTAGAATGATGTAAGGTTGGAACCACAAGATTTTAAAAGAGATGTGACTATTAGAACTGATACAATATCACATGAAAGTATGTACGTTGCGCTAAAACCATGACAACCGATGCTAAATTAAGGATACATAGAATAAGCAAGTGATTATATTGCCCTATAGATTCTGACCAAGACACCCCAAAGAGTTTCCAACATGATATATATTCGTTCGTTTCATCGACCAAAACAAGTAAGTGCTTGCTTACCTGGATAGGGATAATTAGTCCTAGATAGATCTATCTATAACATTTACGCTTACTTACCCCAATCGGTTGATCATAATAATTAACGGTTATGATGGTTCGGGCATGATAGTGGTCTAATCGCTACTTAAGCAACACGTAAACAGGAAATGATAACTGAAAACACTTGTGTCCAAAGTTTAAAACAAGCAACGTTTCTCACCCCAAAGTTGTAAAATATTTATTCAAATGAGTAAAAAGTGAGGCTATAAACTCACCTTAGAGCGATGAGCGAATGATAATCATGCAAGAGAAAGATGATACACAATCCTACCCGTCACCTAAAGGAATGACGCGTCTTAGGACTAAGGTATGATATACGAAACCAAAAGCGAAACGCTTATCAACAAGAAGGCAACCATATGTGTTTGTGTCTTAGTTAGAAAAATGGTGTCGTTATGATGACCAAATATTCATGATTAAAATACGCCATGGTTTACTAAAAGTTACTATTTTAGGAAGCTTTCTATTTTAGGAAAGTTTTAAGTTTCAAGACGTTAATACCGTCCCCTATATTTTGTTAAATGTATATTTCCAAAAATGCTTTATCAATACCTAAACGCCTAACTTTTACATCCGTCTCGACAACTTATCTCAAAAGTTACTATTTTTAGAAGTCTTACGCTTTTATAACATTCGGCATTCCATAATTACCTTTATGACTTTCTAGTGTTTCCAATCAATACGCTAATGTTTCTATATGTTTCGCCAATGTTTCAAAACCTCAAAAATGTCCGAAAGTGTTCGAAAATCTAATTTACTATTTACATCAGCAACTTTATTTGTTATTTTTCCAAAAAGTGTTTCAAAATTAATTTCACCATAACTTGGCCGTTTTAATTCCGTTTTTAGTGTTCGACATATGAAAACTTATCTATACGAAATAAGCTCTCTAAAAAGTACTTTCTTGACTAATGAAAACATTTTTAAGTCGCCCAAAACCTTAAAACAAAATCAGATCAGCAACCATATTTTTCGCAAATGCTCCAAAAACCCCTCTAAACATCACAATATTGCTTATTCTAGCCTAGTCCCGTTCACTACTAAACCAACCAATGTTTCGCCATCAAAACCACAATCAACACTAACCAAATCCTAAGATGTCTATTGTTTCAACACTCATGATCACTCATACTCACAACCAAACCTTTTGTAAATCAAAGGATCATTAAACAATACTAGTTTATGTATTAACTTATTTATTTTTAAATACCACAAACACATAAGCCTTAATATTGCATAAGATCCATAAAGATATCACAAGAGATGGAATAGAACACTTACAAGAATTAGATGAGTCAAGAAACACACAAGATCTAACCTAAAATCCTTAGATCTATAAACCCCAAATAATCTTGCAAAACCCTTTTGAAATATCAAAACCCTAACACTTGAAATCTTTAGAAAACCTTGAAAACAATGATCCAACCCTTGGAACACCCTTAGATATGATTAGAAATGATCTTGGAATGAATAAATCTTGATAGAAATCAGAAATATGGAAAGTATATGTATGTGTGTGTGTGTGTCGTGAGCAAGAGAAGAGAGAAAAGAAAGAAAACAATTCTTGGAGACTAAGTTGTGAGAAGTGAATGACCTAAAGATGTTATAAGTGGATATTTATAGGGAGATGCATTAGGGTTAAAGGTCTTATGGCTAACAAATTTGTGACCCAAGAACCCTTTGGTCCCTGTGGTTCATCCGAAACTAGCCAAGGGGAGGAGGAAGACCAAGCTTGAACACTAGCTTGTTAAATAAGTCAAGATTCTATTTTTACAATTAGTGAAATAGTGTTCCAAGGCTTGCATGCATAAAGACAAGAGTCCTTACACCACCTTGCATGCATAATACTTCCAAAAATTTTCAAATTAAAGTGATAAGATACCATTTGATTTAATTTTGAGGATTGTTGTTGTTTTGGTTGTGGTTTGACCGTTCGAACAAGCAAGAGGGAGGGGGGAGGGAAGTCACGAAATTTTTTACTTACAACACAAGATAAACGATAACTAATTTTACACGAAAAGATTACGGGTTTCCGAGGTTCTGTTTGATCAAAAACGTAAAAAACGTAATTAATACGCTAAACCATAAAAATAAATATCAAAAGTGATCGTAAACCATGAAACACTTAGAAAAGATAAAATAACGCATATAATATCTTAACTAATAAATATCCGGAGCCAGAACGCGTCCGATGACGTTTTTCAGATTTACGCGGGATAATCTCTCGGTTTTAGGTTAAATTCAAACGTAACAGATAAAATTAAAAATAATGGTCGGAATAGTTTAAAATATTGACCTAACATTTACGGGATGTGACAAAACGTGAATGTCAATCCCAAATAGATCTATTCATAACATTCGCGCTTACAATCTAGTAATTAATAGTTCATGATTCATGGGCATAATGGGTTATAGCTACTTAGGCAAACTCGTAATTTTGTTTAAAGTGTACTAGCGTCCAATTGTAAAACAATGCATGTTTCTCACCCCAAAGTTGTAAATCAATGTAATTGTATAAAAGCGGGGCTATGAACTTACCTTAAGTGAATGATTGATTCTCTAAATCAAGTAAGTGAAATGTCTCGTAGAATCCGAATGCAACCTGATTAATTATAAGCCGTATGAGTATAATGTATTTAATGTAAATACAACATTACGAGTTATATAGTTACACCACCACCTAATAGCTTTTCTTTAATTTGAAAAGTCAAAACAATATTTAAATCGTATTTGTTAAATAAATATCTATTTAATTGTACCCATAAAGAAAAATATTATTTTTGTTCGACAATGTATTATTTGTTAATAATACTTGATTAATATTTTTTTTGATTATATAATAATATTATATAAATAGTTTGATTGATTTTATAAAAATAGTATACAAAAGTAAAAATAGTGCACAAGGTTTTATAAGCCTCATATCTTTATCGTTTTAACTCCGTTTTATAGGTTTCTTATGCCCACGGTTTCGTATTAAGAAAATCTATCAAAATATTATATTTATAATATATTAGCTACTGATGAACAGTAACATTTATAGATTCTGTGAAAATATATAAACTAATTTTATATATTTAATCTTTGTAACCTTATAAAAATCATAACTCGTTCATTTTAATTTCGTTGCGCTTGTTCTTTATATGTATGGAATGGTGACGAGATAAACTATTTAAATAAAATAATTAATGATTTTATAAAAACCTATGTCAACTTAGTGAAATCAAAACAATTTATAAAACTATTTTTATAAACTTAAATCTTGCAAAACTCGTAACTCATTCGTTTTAGCTTCGTTTTTTCGAGTTTCTTATATGCTTGGAATCCTCATGACTTCTACTATCATCATAAAATATTTATACATATTTCTCAGATCTGAAACAGTAGCGAATTTTATAAAATAACTTTAAAAAACACTTTTATATATTTAATTATCGTAATCTTGTAAATGTCATAACTTCTTCGTTATAGCTCAGTTTTTTGAGTTTTTTATATGCTTACGATCCTTATAATTTTTATTATTTTAATAAAATGTTGCTATAATTTTATAAAATTCGAATTCTAATAGAATCATTAAAATAGTAGGTATTTATATATATACTTTATAAAACTAGTTTTATAAATTATTCCTTGGTGCGAATTTGTACAAGTCCTCTAAGTTACTTTATACCATATGTCTTACATATTTTGGGTCCTCTAAATTGTCTAAATGATTGTCCAAGTATCAAGTCATCATGTTAATTTATATATAAATTTTGTAATTAAACTTTCAACAAATTAATTTATAAACTAAACTTATAAATTAACCAACAATTATATAAAGTATTTTTCTTGTGTTCTATCATATTTTTAACATCATTTCAACATATAAATAAATAAATTCGAATCTCATATGTGCTTGTAATATTTCATAAATCATAAAAACAAACCCTAGGTGGTGATTAACATAATAACAAGTATGTAAAATAAGTAAATGAATAAATGGAAAGATTAGGGTTCAAATAAACCTTAGAGAAGTGTAGGAAAATGAAGAACACAATATCAAACCCTAGAAATCAAACCCAAATTCAAGACCCTAACTAGAAAAACCTAGGTATCTTCTTGGATAAAGCCTTGTAAAAACTAATACCCAAGCTTCCAAATCACCTTGCTACATCTTAGATATTATATCTAAGACCCCTTGTACACTTGTATCATTGAAAAATCAAAAGATATGATCAACCTAAAATTGTTATTTTAGCCGTGGGTTAGAGGGAGAGAATTAGGGAGAAGTTTTGATAATTTACTTGCAAATGGGAAGTGTATGTGTTAATCTTGCTAGTAGACCCTTTTATACTAGTAGTATTAGTCAAACAACTAACTAAAACCATAGATAAGAGGTGGTATGAGCTACATGGTGTAAGGTGCTCTCCTCCTCCCTAGGAGGAGGGATATGACCTTAGTGGAGGGTTTTAAACATGTGTTTTATAGAAAGTAATATTTGAAATGGTTTGGTGTTTATACTTAGGCATATATCCGGCCATATGACTTATTTAGGTAGAGAAATGATTTAATTTTAGGTATTAGGTATAAAAGTGGGTATTTGTTTGAGTATAGATAGGTATTGGTGCTTCCGGGTATGCCTAAATGTATTTTATTACGAAACGTAAACGCTTTACGTAACCAATAAAAATAAAATACGGAAACTTATAAATTATCCTCGTACTAATTATATAACACTTGGTTGACGTAAACTTTTATTTGTTTGATGTATGTTTACGTTAAATGTTGATTTTTACTTTACGCGATTTAACTAAACAATGAAAATTAAAAACAAACGCGTAAAACCCTAGAAATAAATAATGGCAAGTATTAAGTCGAGAAATGACCTGAAATAATAGATTGTTACAGTCTTCCCCCATTAAATGAGCCTTGTTCATAAGGCTTAAGATTCGGCACTTGTCGAGGGTGCGGTTCTTGTGAAGAGATGCGGATACTTCTTCCAAAATTGATCTTTACGTTCCCATGTGAACTCAAGACCTCTCATAGAGTTCCATCGAACCTTGATGATCAGAATGCAGCTTTGCTTTAACCACTTAACCTCACGATCCATAATCTCCACTAGTTCTTCAACGAAGTGAAGCTTATCATCAATGTTTATTTCATCCAACGGAATTGCCAACGGCTCGTCGGATAAACATTTCTTCAAATTAGATACATGAAACATGCTATGAACCCTGCTTAGTTGTTGAGGAAGTTTAAGTCAGTAAGTAACGGTTCCCACTTTGGGTAACACCTTGAAAGGTCTAATATACCTCGGGTTCAACTTCCTTTGTTTGCCAAAACGGATAACCCCTTTTCAAGGTGATACCTTTAACATGACTCGGTCACCAACTTGAAATTCTAAAGGTTTACACCTCACATCGACGTAACTCTTCTGTCGATCACGAGTGGCTTGAATTCTTTGCTTAATTTGAACAATCTTCTTAGTTGTCTCATGGATAAGTTATGGACCGATGAGTTGAGCTTCTCCAACCTCAGCCCAACAAACAAGAGATTGACACTTTCGACCATACAGTGCCTCAAATGGGCCAGCTTTAATGCTAGCGTGATAACTATTGTTATACAAAAATTCGATCAGCAGTAAGTGCCTTTTCCAACCATTCCCAAAGTCTATCACGCAAGCGCGTAACATATGTTCTAGTGTCTGAATGGTTCTTTCGCTCTGTCCATTTGTCTTCGGATGGTAAGCCGTACTCATATCCAAATGAGTACCTAAAACCTTTTGGAATGCCCTCCAGAAATTCAACGTAAATCTACCGTCACGGTCATAAATGATTGAGACTAATATTCTATGTCTCGTGACTACTTCCTTCATGTATAGTCTTGCCAATTTGTCCATAGAGTCATTTTCCCTCATCGATAAAAAGTGTCCAGACTTGGTAAGATGGTCTACAGTTACCCAAATGGTATCATAACCACTTGACGTCCTTGGGAGCTTGGTGACAAAATCCATAGTGATATTGTCCTACTTCCATTGAGGAATCTCAGGTTGCACCAACAAACCAAATGGTTTTTGGTGTTTAGCTTTGACCTTCAAACACGTCAAACACTTGCTAACATAGGTGGTAATGTCGGCTTTCATGTTGGGCCACCAATATAATTTCTTCATGTCTTGATACATCTTGTCGGAACCCGAATGAACAGAATATTTCGACTTGTAGGACTCATGCATAATCAAAGCCCTTAGGTCACCATAGAATGGTAACCAACTTCTGTTATTCAAACACAACGTTCCGTCAGCACGCGGTTCCAACTTTTCTTTCATGGGGTTGTCTGATTCTCTTAAATTTTCAATCAGCATACCTCCCATATTGATGGTCCCAGTTGTAGGATACTTCTTATTGGATCCCACTTCTATAGATCAAATTTTTTAAGCTTGTTTAAGGTTTAGTTATATTAGATAAATCTAACACAACTATAGTATAAACTTTGTGTGAATGTATTAAATATTATGCAGAATCTAATCTTTAATAAGAAGAATTTTCAATAAAACAGTAAAACAAAATCACAATTTAACAAACAATAAAAGCTCTAATATTATTAAGAATAATATGAATACTCTCCTAGTATTAGGGTTACAAAACCTTGAAGCTATGAATAACACTATGAATGACTCATTTTATTTTGATACATGATTGGTATTGATACCAATCTCTATGCCCTAGGACCTCCTTTTATACACCAAGGAGTCATAGTTGATTTACAATATATTCCTAAGACTTAGAATATTCTCTATGATCTATTCTATAAATAACTAATACTAAACACGTAAGTAATCTTGATTTCCAAACAATCTTTATCCTTTCTTCTGTCTTTATCCTTTCTCTGACAGTAGAAACTCTTTCAGTAGTCTTAATCTTTGAGCAGTTGTAGCTTTTGTACTAGCAGCATTAACTTTTAACACCAGCAGTAGTAACTTATACACCAGCAACATTAACTGTGTACAAGCAGTAGTAACTACTTAGAATATTTTATTCAATCTTCACTAGCAGTACTAACTTTACACTAGCAGTACTAACAACTTAGCATATTTTTCATTAAAGTTAATGAACAACACTAACTTTATCTTAGCAGCAGTAACACAAACCTTAGCAGCAGTAACTCTAAGATCATCAAGAAGTCTTTTAATCTCAACAATCCTCGCCTAAACTTGATATTCTTCTTCAAATATCTCGAGTTTATTCATTGAAAGCTTCATTAATCACATGGAGGATGCTTCCAAACACTTCAATAATTCTTAAGTTGTTTTGTGAGAAGTTTAAGAAGCTGATATGCCATTTCACTGAAATGATCAGCCTGAAGCTTCTTGTTTAACATATCCGTAATTGTAGATGGTGTAAGGGGATATCTCTTCTCTACCAACATATGAATGTACACATTTTGCTTCCTCAATGAATGAACTTTATAGCAATGATATAGCTTCTAATCCAATACACTATAATTCTATTGATTCCTTCAGACTGTGTCTTTAACATATGGTTCAAACATTGACTTTAATTCTCCCCCAAAGTCCTCCACTTTGTTGATCTATATTTATCTTTTACCAATTTGTACAAATCTTCCAAGTCTTCCCTGCTAAAACTTTTAAGCATTTGACTAAAGACTCTGTACATTTGTGACTTTCCATCAGCTCTTATTATTTGATAATAGCTTTTCTTTCCATCTTTGTGGATCTTCCAGTCAATAATAGTAGGAGGCTTAGTAGCTAAAGGTACAACATTAATTGCTACTTCCTCATCATCATTAGAAACAACTTCTATTAGACTTTGAAGCTCTGCTATTTCTTTATCCTCATCCACCTTCTGCTTCTTTGCATTCTCTTGTTCTAACGCATCTCCTACTCTCTTTGAACTACTCTCTTGTGCTATCTCTGCTTTAGCTTTCTTGGAACTCTCTTCTACCAACTCAGTTCTGTAGTCAACAAAGGTATTCGCCATTTTCATTGCTTTGTCAAACAATTCTTGAATATTGGCGAAGGACTTGTTCTTCAAATTTTTAGGCTTTCATCCTTTCATGTTTTTCAGATAAGTACACATGATACTCCTTTGTTGAGCTCTTGTTGGTGGTTTATTTATCTTCTCTTCTACTCTTTTAGCTGCAAAATGTTCTCTTCTTTGCTCTAAGAATTGTACAAACAATCTTGCCTTTTCTATATCAGTTAATTCTTCTTGCTCTTGAGCTTGCAGTCTTTGAGCCAACTGATAATCAGCTTCAATTTTAGCCTGACCATCATCCTAAGCTATGTTGGCTTCTTTAGTTTGATGAGATTTTTCTTTGGTAAGTCTTTCTTCTTCTTCTTCTTCAGCTTGTAGCTTGAAGGCAAGTTCTTCATCAAGCCTCATTTGTTTAAGCCTCTTCATATGCTTCACTTATTCCACCACATGCTCTTTAATCATAATCCCCTTGCCTTTGTCTTGTAGAGGTTTTGGTACATATATTATTGTTATAGGTGTTGTTGTAGTTGTACCTTGCTCTGGTTCTTGTATCACGACCTTATTAGCATTGGGTTTTGCACTCTTCAACTTTGCCAATGCTTGAGCCAAAGTAACTGCATCATCAGTTATTATAGCAGTTGTTGTAGTTGTAGTTGTAGCAGCACTAACTGGAATTATACTGGCATTGTTAACAATCACCTCATCACCATCTAAGTCATTAACATCAAACATATCTTCATCAGTGTGAACATTGACCAAGTAAATGTATTTATTAGCATCAATATCAGCTATCATCCCTTGTTTGGATGCATCCTCTTCACCCAAGCCTTCATCTTCAGAGGATTCTACCATTCTTGATGAACCAACTTGTGACAACTGTGCTTTGAGCAGGTTAGTCAACTGTTAGCATTGACTTGAGTTTCATTGTGTGATTTGATAATTATGTGTTTATGTGATTCTATGAGAGTTTGGTTACCAATCATTGGAGCGTGATCGTCTCCTTATAATTGAAGTTACGGTTGTTATGGGCATTTTTCATTTTATTCACATTTTGTGACAATAAAAAATGATGGTATAATTTATGTGTGTATGTAATTATGTGTACGCATTATGTATTTACGTATTTAAATAATCGGAGTTCGTGAGAGTAGAAGATTGAGATTAGTAAATTTAGTTAGATGGATTTTAGTAGTAATACGTTAGAAAATAAAACATATGTTTAGAAATGAAATTTATTTATAGTCATTTAATTTAGTTTTAATTTAAAAGGTTTAAAAGGAAGAAAAAAGGGTTTTTTTATAAAAATGTCAAAATTAAAGGTTGAGTGTGTAATTAATAATAATTAAATAAAATAAAAAAAATATTTTAAAGGGGTGTTATTTGGCCGGTTATAAGAAAAAAGAAAAAAAAGGAAACTAATTTGACTACAACAAGGATTCTAAGGCTTATAAATACAAAATTTAGGAAAAACCCTAAAACACTTTTCTCTCCCTTTTGTTTTGATCGGTCGAACCCAAGAAGGAAAAAAAAGATTTTTTTTATCAAGATCAATTTGGTGATTTAGGGTTTCAAGAATCAAGAATTAAGGTATGCTTTTAAACCCTAGTTGTTTAGTTTTCTTTAAAACATGTAACAATTATTATGGTGGATCATTAGGGTTTATATAAGATCTGTAAAATTAGGGTTTTGATCTTTAAAAATCATTTTTGGGATGATTAGTGGTGTTAAGCATGTGTAATTAGGGTTTTAGGGTTTGTAAATTCAGAATTTAAAAGCTGGCAGTTTTGAAAGGTCATCTTGTACAAATCATAACTTGGTCATAAAAATAGCAATCATTAATTTTCTTGAGCCTAAAATTAAATTCAGAGTCTAGTTTCCAAAAAGTCCAGCCCCGAAAGGTTTTGAGGTCGGGAAGTTTCTCAAATAATTTTCTCAAGAAAAGTTGTTAAAATAGTAAATTTGGGTCTGATTTGGGTCTGATTTCGGGGAGTAAAACCCCTACTTAAAAGGAAAATTTAGGTTAGCAAAAAATCGTGAGTCATATTTTAGGTGTTTATTAACTCCAGTTCGAAGAGATAACGCAAAAACATTTTTTAAGTATTTTTAAGGACGTTAAACTTTTTGGTGTGCGTTCAGATCCGAATCTGAGTACTTTGTAATGATGAATTTTTATAAAATAGTTCCACTTACTACTATTTTTTCTAAAAAATCACACTAGCTCATAACTCATTGGGGAGCTATTAAGTGTAAGGATAACCATCAATTAGGTGTTTTGGTATTTTATTTGTGGTCATAAAATGACTACAAAATTTAGCCAGAAATTGTAAAAGTGAAAGTTAATAAATAAAGTCATATAGGTTATGAAAATGATTTGGGAGATGTACTTAAAGGATTATGAACTTAGTGTAAGGTTTAGAAGTCCATCATGTGATTGTTGCATTAGCTTGGGCATTTAGCCTAACCGAGTGTAACATATGTTTTTGTATATTTAGATAGCTTGGGCATTTAGCCCATTTTATTATGTTTTCTTAGGATGGAAATGAAGCAAAATATGTTTTGAAATGTTTTGATTATGTGATTATATGGTTCAAGTTACACATGGACTTTTATGTAGCTATTATATGTTATGTGTAGCATGTTATATGACGTTGCATTGTTCTTCGCCTACTTTGTGGGCAAGAGGTTTCGCCTACTTTATGTAGGTATGAACCTGTGCGGATACGGTACCAAGAGTCTGGGTTTGGGGATAGCATTCCTCTCCATGACTATTTTTGTGATTTGGATCGAGGGACACGTTCCGTCCTAATTGTGATTGCTTGTTTAGGACGATTGCATGTTAGCATGTATAATAGTCACCTTAATTGTCCTGTCATGTTTTGTTTTTTTATATAATCACAGTATTTGATTTAAATCTTATATTGGTGTCGTAAAACCTATGACTCTCACCAACTGTTGTGTTGACGTTTTTAGGCATCATTTTTAGCTGAGCGTTAGGAAGGTGTTGAAGTTAATAAAAGTGGCTAGAGAGACCATTAGGCTGGCATAGGAAGTTCTCATTTGATTTTTTTCGTATTTGTTTGCATGAATTCTTGAATGTTATTAGGTTTAATAGGGTTGTGATACATTGTCTTTGTATTGATGAGACCCCTTTTTCATTAATACAAGATGCCGTTCTTTTGTTTTCGATATTGTCATGACACATCGGGTCTTTTATATTTAGTTATGCATGTAGTGATTCTCTATTGTTAACACCATTGTGTTGTGATGATTGGTATGTGTTAAATCACATACCTTTTCTATTATAAAAACAAGCCCAAATAACCAAAAAACGTATGAAAAATGCAATGTATATGCTTGTTTTTGTGTTTGTGTATGTGCAGGTACCGAAAATCAAGAAAAGGAAAAAATAAAGACAAAACCGGATAAAAACGAGCACGGGATCGGAAAGAGCACAAAAAACTAAATCCAAAGGCGTATTTAAGTTTAATTGGCTAACCCATACCCATTTTATTTGGCCGGGCCAGCCCAATAACCTTTATACTATAAACCTTATTAGCCTAAACCTTTTTAAAATTAACAAGTCCAAATCCTTAAACCATTAACCTAATCCAAAACAAAGCCCAAAGTGTCCAAGCACAATCCCAAAAGCAAATGAATCCAGTCAAAACACACTGGTCAAATGATAATAAGGAGGAGTCAAGATTACTGTTTATCTCTCCCACTCTTTTCCCTCCTTCATTTTCACACACACGAACCAGGGTAATAACCACTCACCCACACACACGAGAGTTTCTAGAAGCTCCTGACACCCTCTAACACTTAGGAGTCCATGCTGGCAATCCCAAGGCATGCGATTGGCTGGAGAGACGTGTAACTTATCCAACGGCTCAAAAAGGGGTGATTTGGATGCGGATGAGATTCAAGGGATAAGATCAAATGGATGGATGATGCTCTTTAGCCTAAAGCTTCACTCAGTATCTATAAATAGAAGAAGGATCACACTGAGATGATCATCTAGGAGTAGGATTAGTATAGGTAGTTTTTATCATCTTATTGTTGTCTTAATTCTTAGCTTATTGTCGTTTATCAATGTAATTTCCTTTCACTCATATTGTAACTTTTTATTATTATTAATAAAATCAATATTTCAGTTAAATCTTTGGTTATAATCAGTTTTTACATCTATGCAAAAGTGTTATAATGTGTCTAGTTACCTAATAAGATCTTAATAAGCCTGAAATTCCTAAATCAGCTGCTACTTATTCAGCTTAGCTTTCCTAAAAGCTAAACTAAATAAGCCTTTACCCTGAACTTTTTAAAAATTATGGAATTAAGCTCTTGTGGATGATAAGCCAAAAAGGGATGGGCTTATTGGACATTACTAGCTTATCTTGGATAAGCTGGAGCTTGTTGATTTAAGCTCTGAATCAGCATTAGGCCCTTGTTTTGAGCAAAGGGCAAGGTTAGTTCTCTTTTGATTAATTCTAGTTTTCTTTCTTATTTAGCTTATGTGCTTATTATGTGCTTATTGCTTGCTTATTAATGATTATTTGAGCTTATTCTGTTTTAATTTAGCTTTATGCGCTTAGTTTATAGTTTTGTTTAGATTTATTCTGAGTTTTCTTAAATCTGTCATTGAAGTAGTTTATTTAGCTTAGTAACATAGCTTATAAGTTAGTGCTTATTTTCATAGGATGTTGCTTATTAGTACTTTATTTGCTATGTGCTTTATCTGTTTTCCAAATTCAAGAGCTTAACTAGGTTTTGCTTAGCTTAAAAATGGAGTTTCAAAATTTAAAGGGGTGTTTGGCATAAGAATTCAAAGAGGGTAAAATAAGGCTTTAACTGTTTTTGGCTCTCTTTTCTGCTTTTATAATCTCTAATTCAGTCCATAGATTAGTTTTAGTAAGCTCAAGTTTAGTTTTGTTTAGATTTAAAGTGTTTTGTATCGAAAGTCCAAGTTTGCCAATGTCAATTGTTTGTTTCAAAACCTGATTATTTGTTAATATTTCTTCAAAAAGTATTCGAGGTATGTTTTTTTAGCTATTTTGTGTTCTAAATGCATTGTTATATATCTAATTTGAGTTCTTTGACCTTGGGAAATCCTTTTAAGATTTTTTAGAACAAATTCCGTCTAGTAATAGTGGTTTACTGTCTTGCTATTAAGGGCTAAGTTTTGCAGAGCAAATAAGGCCTGATTTTTAGCTTAATAACTGGAATTATATCTTGTTGCATCTAGCTTATTTGAGGATAAGCTTAATCTGTTTTAAGTTGTTTTGGTGTTAGATGAGTTTTTAGAGTCTTAAGAAGGTGACTGCAAGTGTCATGTATTTTCAAAAAGCCAAAAATATACTAGTGTAGTCTATCTGTTTCATGTCTCTTTTTCTAGCTTATTTCATTACCTTATCTGCTTTAATTTTACTTATCTTTGTTATTTGAGTCCTAGTCTTCATCTTTGTTTAATTCATAGCTTTTTATGATTGCTTAATGGTCCTTAAATTTGATCTTAAAAAGTGAAAAAAGTCTTCAAAATAGTTTTTAAGGTCTGCTGTCTTTAAACATTTTCATACTTTTTAGCTTAATTCTTTAGCTTATTTGGATTCATATACGCTTATTAGGTTTAGGTATAAGCCTGTTTTAGCTTATTTAGTTTTTGCTTTTGCTTCTCTTGTCCTAAAATTCCAAACAGTTAGCTAAATTTTCATATAAGCTTATAAGCTAAACTGTATCTACAAATTAGCTTTTTCAGAGCTTAAAATGGTAGGTTTAGTAAAAGTTATTTTCAAGGTGTTATTTTTTTGTAGTTTTTTTAGGTTTTTTTTTTAAATTTCAAAAAGGGAAGCAAGAGGGGTCGAACATGTGACCTCCCCTTAACACACCCAATGATTTAACACCCGCATCATAACCAACTGCCCTGTGGTCTTTTTCAATTATACCTTTGCCCCATTAAATATTTATGCTTGATTTTTAGTTTTAGCTTATTAGGTTTAATTGCTTATTAACTGCTTATCCTTTCAGCTATTTTTCCAGTTTATATTTTCATAGGATTTCTCCATATGTCCTAAAGTCACTTTTCATAATGTTTTTCAGAAGTTAATATTTTGTTTTTCTATTTTTAATAATTAATTTAGATTAAATTTGTTTTTAAATCATAATAAATAATATAAAAGTAAAAAAAATATAATTCTTTTCTCTAAATTATTTTTAGTCATTTTTTGGATTTTTAGATGTAAATTTCAGTTTGTAGGGTTAAAATTTTGAAATTACGTGCATTAAATGTCGCGTTTTATATTTCGTTAACATTTTGTGTTTAATTCTTAAATGACTTGTAAACGCTTTAATTTTTTTACTTGCGTTTGTTTATTTTTGCATATTATTAGTAGAAATAGAATTCAAATCAAAAATCTTGATTATTCAAACACGCGATCTTGAACTTAACCGATTTTCAATTCACACCTCGTCGGGATACGACTCGGGAAGGTTTTGAATTTTACTTTGGATAAAAGTAATCTTCTTAAATCCTTACGGAATACTTATTACTATACTATTATTGATAATTGGTATTTTAGTTATATATATATATATATATATATATATATATATATATATATATATATTTATTAATATATATATATTATATTACTATTATATTAAGAATCGATTTTTGGCGCTGCTGCCGGGGAGGTGTGTTACGATTATCGTGTTTCATTCGAAGATTAGTGTTTGAAGACCCTTCCTCGTGAAGTTATCGCTTTCAATTGTGGAATATTTTCGTATTATTATAAAAATTAAAAAAAAAATAAAAAAATACCCAAAAATATTTTACACTTCTATTTTATTTTCTTTTAATATTAAAAATAACCGATTGTTAATTGTCGTTTTGGCTCATCTTTAGTTAACAAACTAAAAGAGAGGTATAAGGAGGGTCGATCCTGCAAACTTCGACCCAAAAGGAGAATGGTTTTAAAACCTCTCGCGCTTACCAGCTCCTTCCTCTTTTTGTGCATTTCTAGAGAGCCTACTATGCACTAGTTGACTTTTCGGTTTCCAAATATATTTTTTACTTTTCTTATTTTGTTTTATTATTTCTTTTATTTATGTAAATTATTTGATAAATCTATTAATATTTTCTCTACCCTCATTTTGTTTTTAATTCTACTCGTTGTCCATCTTTAATTCTATCCATCTGTAGGGTTTAATGAATGTTCGTTTGTGGTGTTTTGTATAATAGAGAACTTGTTGTTCAAAAGTGGAGTTCTAGACATTTTTGTTCGTGATCCGCCTATCCGATGTTTATGTTGTAACCCCCGACTCCGTCTCAAAACCCCCACGTAATTGTTCCAAGTGTGGGAGGTTCGTTTGGTGGTCTATCTTCGCGGTACAATGTACTTGTGAGCGGTTGTAGAAGTAATTATAGGATGAAGATTTTGCTTTATGCTGTTATTTATGTTGAAAAATCATTAGTTAATTGTTTTAAAGTCAAATTCTTTTCATTGATTAATCAAATTTTGTTTTTCCTTTACCTTCCCCATCCCCAGAACATCTTCGTTAGACCAATTGGCATTGTTTGCATTTGGATAGTATCCGTTAGAAAGTGGATGATCGTGGTTATCGGTGTTCTTGCAAGTGGGTGGATCTGGTCTTAGTGAAGTATTTTGCTAATTGGCGCTTTAAATAAATAAATAATAGTCTTCCATGGTGATACTCGATATCCAATATTCTTTCTTAGATTCTCATTTTCTTATACCTGATACCCTCCAAAACCCACTGTTTACCAGTCGATATGTGATGTGTTAGTTGGGAACGTTGCTCTTGATGGTTTGGATTTGCTCACTTGATGGTCCGTGGGGAGACTTTCTAGTTCCGTGTGTCTTGCCCATATCAGGGGTGTTACTTGGGGCCATCTTCACGGGCTAGCATGTGGGACACGGTTTACTAGTACCTTGTTGGGTGTTCGGTGGGGGTCCACATAACGACTTTTCAGTGTCAAACGATGATCCAATATATCTGTAAATTCTTCCATGGTTTAGACCAATTTCATGACCAATATCAACCCCCGCAGTATACCATCATTCATCAACCTCCTCAAGAAACGAGTGTGCAAGCCAGAGAAAACCTAATGAACTCTATACAAACCTTTTTAAACAAGTTTAATCGTATAACTTTTAGAGAAATGTCAAAGGTTTTATTGCTAGCTTGGGAGAAATTTTTTGAAATTCAGCATGCTTTTAGAGAAAAACAACATCAACAAGAAGATATACAAGAATTGCTACATAAACTTCTTAAAGATTTACAAATTATAAGTGAGGAGCTGGCAGAATATATTAATCCTCTGAGTTGGAATTGTCCTACCTTCTACGATGATGATGATGAGTACACTATTCAATATAGGGAATATTTAGAAAATTCTTCTAATACAATCACACCCGATTTACCAACCGAGGAACCCAATAACTCTCTAAGTATGGGGACGAGCATCTTAGCACAATTCCAGAAATGGAATTGGACGAAGTAATAAAGTCTAGTGTTAAGGACCTTGTCCCAATCCCAAGTGAGTCCGAGGGTATTTCCAATGATACATGCGATGTGCTTTTTTGTGATAATTCTCCTCCTCTTGATGTTTTAAACGATCACTTTGAGAATTTCTCCAATTTTAACGATGATTATACTTCGAGTGATGACGATTCTTTTAAGGACATTGATTAAATTGAGGCATCACCTCCCAATTCTGAGCTCGTCAACTTAGAAGAGGTGAAGGAAGATATACTTCATGAGAAATTATTGAATATCAATCTTCTTATTGCTAAGATCGAATCTTTGAATGACAACCCTACTCCTAATTGTATGCTCAAGTCTCCTTCCCCATTTCTTATCCCCGTTGAGGATAGTGACTCTTTCTTTGAGAAGTCCGATACTTCTCTGTCTTATTCGGATAATTCTTTAACCGAATTCGAGACTTTTAGCGATCATACGGAAGAGACGAGTAGTGGCAGTACCACTTCTCATGCTGATAACTCTTTTCCCGAGTATGATTCGTTTCTCTTTGAGATTGAGCCAGATCAGGGCCAGTTAACTAGCGTTGTTATGGAAGATAGTTTGGGAGAACCTCATGTTCATGTGCCTAATGTGTTACCCACCCATCCCACCCTTATGCTGGATTCAGACTTCATTCCTTTTGATGATTCCCTCATATCCGATCTTGAAGTTTATTTTCCTTCCGGAACTAGAAACAAGATTTTTTATCCGAGGATATTCTTTGAAGTCCAATCTAAGAGATTTCTATCTCGGGATACATTTTCTATCTCATTTATCCATAATCTTCTTTGTCCAGTGATTGAGACTTTGCTTCCATTTTCATTCGAAAATTAGGACAAAGTTTTCAATCCTGGAATTCTCATTTCAAAAGATGAGAAATTTCCTCATCTTCTATCTCATCGGGGCTTTAAAGTTTTTTAGCTTGTTAATGATTCTAAAAGCCTAATGATGATTTATGAAGGGGACATTCCTATCTTGGATGTTCCTTATCTCTATTTCTATCCCCCTTGACCAGCTCAAGTATGGGGGGATCGAGTCACGCTCAAGAATCAGTTAACAAAATAAGCGCTTCGTGGGTGGCAACCCATGCTTATCCCTAGTAGTAGTATATTAGAATAAGTGTGATGTGAGGAGGCTCACCTCTTCCTTTCTCGTGTTTCGTGTTTTGTGTTTTATGTCTAAGATTGCCCGGATTATAAAAACTCTCGTGCTCGTGGTTTTATCCATCGTCCACTCGATCTTCAATCCTTTGCATGCTTATATATAAGAATCCGATATCCTAGATCTTATTGATTTAACGTTTATCTATTAGCATAATTAATAAACGGCTTTAGATTTGCGTAGAGACCCTTTAATATTTGGATTATGCTTTGAAATTAGTATGGGGGTGACAGTCTCACATTGAGGACAATGTGTAGTTCTAGTTTGGGGGGGATCTTTCGATTCGATCTTACTTGCATTTTCCTTGTCTTCTCGTAACCCCGTTTTGCCACCAAAAATATGTGATTTTATGGCCAAAATTAAAATTTTGCAAAAAATAGAATAAGTGTTTTGACACGTAGTTTTTTTTCTTTTAAGGAATAAATTTTGACTTGATCGAGCATGTTGCACTCTAGCTTGCCCCTTAACTTATATGAATTTAAGCTTTTGCTAGTCTTTTATACAAGAAGCTGTCTTATGTAGGCTTATCCATTATGCTGAACTCGATTTATTAGAATTTAGATTGTTGCCAGTCTATGTGACTTGTTAAAGTGCCGATCTTAATTCGCTAGGCTAAGCATTCGCAAGTCTCTTTCTTAGAGATTTTAAATTGCGAAGAACGAGAAATGATAGAGTCGAGTATAAGTCATGATATTAAGCGTGGAATAGTTGGTTTTCTTTAGAGCTTATAAGTATTAATTGTGGCTTTTTCTCCCATTAGTTTGTTTCACTTGTATATTAATAATGTTTAATAAATAAGGTTGTCCGGTTCAACTTAATTTTTAGTAACTTTCCACTAACTTGGAAGACGATGCCAATAAAATAGGTACACATCGGGATTCGGAATTTGGCATACTATATATATCATATGAATAATTGCTTTACTTACACCTTAAAGAGCCTTAGGGTATATGGTGTAAGTAGAGTTAATCATGAGATTACTTATGCCTTAAAGAGCCTAAGGGTATATGGCGTAAGTGATTAAATTATTCATGCCTTAAAGACCTAAGGATTTTATGATATATGACGTGAGAATGAGAATCAGGTTTAATAAATGATTTGTTTGTACCTTAAAGGAGCCTTGTTTATAATATATATATATATATATATATATATATATATATATATAAGTTGGAATTCACTTTCTCACTGAGTTTTTTTTCTTCTAAAATATTACTTTTTCATGTTGATAAACACAATTACTCTTACAAATTCTACTAACATCTCACAGTCGAGTGTCCACGTTATGCAACAAAATTAAAAAATGAAGTACCTTTTTTTGGCAACGCAATAATAGAAAATCAGTTCGTTGTTCCAAAAGTATCATAATCTTACCACTATAAAAAAAATACAAAAATGTCACTCGTAATTGATACAACATAGTCAATTGTTATGGAATAGTACTGAATTCAGTATCTCGACTTTGACATGATTATTTCTTACGATATTAACATATATGTATTCATCATCACAAAATAGTTTAATTACATCTAAATGATTATTTTCATATTTAACAGAATATAAAAGACATCTTAATTATTCATACGTTTGATAATTGTAACTAGGGGAGAGCAACAAAGCCGAAAGCCAAAATCCTGAAAAAACCGCTCAAAAAATTGAACAAATTCTAAAACCAATGAACGAAAGTTTTGTTCAGTTTTTTGTTTTATATGAAAATCCAAACCGAAAAACGGAACTAGCCTATACTAATATTCACAAAACTATTAAAAAATATACATATTAGTTTTGACCGAAGTAATCATTTAAGTCCAAAAACTAAGAGACATGTGTATTAGATATTCGTAAGTGGAAAAATAGGATTTACATAGTGGTGAAAGGCAAACGGGCAACAAGCTGCGCCGCTTGCCCTTTTTAGATTGCAAAGTCAATACATTTAAAAATCACATCCGTGGATATATGTGTCATAACATTGCTCCTCTCACGCCTCTCCTTAAAACAGATAACGGGATTCGACCCATTGCAGTAGACATCATATGGAGACTTTTGGTTTTCAAGGTTGCCATGAAAGGTGTGGGTAAAGAAATGTCAAAGTACCTTAGTGATTTTCAATTTGGGGTCGGAGTGTCGGGTGGCGCTGAAGTTGTTTTACATAGCGTCAATAGGGTGTTGAGTGAATATCACAGTGATGGGTCTCTTGCAATGCTTACTGTGGATTTCTCGAATGCATTTAACCTTGTGGATAGATCGGCATTACTCCACGAGGTTAGGCTGAGGTGTCCCTCTATTTATTTGTGGGTGGATTTTTTATATGGGCAGGCATCGAGATTGTATATAGAAGAAAAACATATATGGTCTGCCACTAGGGTGCAGCAACGCGACCTATTGGGACCTCTTCTTTTTGCTCTTATATTGCACCCGCTTTTACATAAGATCAAAGACAGTTGCAAGCTTCTTCTTCATCCTTGATATCTTGATGATGGGACTGTTATTGGAGATTCAGAAGAGGTTGCCAAGGTGTTAGACATTATAAAGGTGAGTGATCATGTATGGGTATTGCCAAACTCTTTTTCAATTTAAGGACTTGTCAACCTGTATACATGGAGGAGGTGGTCTTGTTTTTTGAGAAAGGTTTGCGTGGGTCAATCGAGAATATAGTGGTTTGTGGTGGACCATACTTTGGAGACTTACAATGGCGACTTGCTTCTTTACCCATTCGATTTGGTGGTTTGGGTTTGTAACCGGCAAAAGTGGTTTCTGTAGAAAACTAGAAGGAGGGGGGTTGAATAGTTTTACCAATTAAAAATTCCATTTTAAATTTATTTGTGTTAAGTATTTGAGAAAATATTTAAATCTAGATATGGATATTGATTATATACATATAGATTTATATAAATAATAAATTAACGAGTGCGATAAATAAAAGTAAAGGATATAGCCATGGCACAATTATTTATAGTGGTTCGGCTACAAGGAATCCTTCCTTGCCCTACTTCACTCCTCGAGTACCCAACTCGAGAGTTCCTAAACACTACATCCACAAGCTCCTTATTTTGGCGGAGAAGCCTCACAACGTTGCTTATACTTTATTGGGTACTAAGCTAAATAGCGAGTCCTATCACCAGTAGAACCAACCCTACGTCGCTTACACTTTATCCGGTACAAAGCTAAATACCGAGTCCTAACACGGGTAGAACTAACCCTACGTCGCTTACATTTTATTCGGTACAAAGCTAAATACCGAGTCCTAACTTCGGTAGAACCAACCTTATCCAATCTACATTTTATGAGAATGGTTTTTATGTTTACAATGAATGAATGATGATCAAGAATCAGTAGGAAGATCTTGATGTGATGAGAGATCATAGAAATAAGTAAACTTGAGGCTTAATCTCGTATGCATAACTTGATTACATCTTTTCCTATTAAGAAAATCACCAAAAATAAAACAGGAAAGAGATCTTGATCTGAGATCAAGGATTAGAGAATGTAAGAGAGAATGTATGTGAAAATAGATGCTTAAAACAAGAAAAATAGCTTGCTATTTATAGGCAAAAATGAGTTACTGTTCCTCAGTTCAGGCGGGTCCCTTTTAAAAGGGAACCGGCCAGTGTAACCCGAGGAATTTGGGTTACTGGTGATGTAAATCCGAATTTTTACTTACCAAATCTCAAAATCTTTTGTAATCTTTTAAGATATTTCCAATATTATGAGTGATGTCATGCATGAGGTAAACTTTATTTTGTGTATTTTTTTTACTTTTGTATTCATTTTAAAAGTATGTTCGTAAGACAAAATTTACTTGATTTTTAAAGGTATGCGATGTGTAAGATTTTTTGTTACTTTGTATGAATGATATTTTGTAGATAATTTTTACATGTCAAGTGTATGTTTAACTTTGTTTGTAATACTTGAAATAAAGTATACAATTTAATTACATTTGTTAAAATATATAAATGACACATTTGAAAATAAATGTGTGGTTACTTGTATGAAAAAAATAACTTAGTTAATAGAAGAGTGACGTTTGATGTATGATGAATGATGATTGATGTTTGATACATGATGGATGTTTGATATATGATGAATGTGTCGAGTTAGAAAACTATTGGTTTAAACATATAAACTTTATTTTCTACTTCCGATGATTTTGTGATTGTTATTGATAAAATATGGATAGATCGTAAAATATAAATAAACGTTTTTACGGTTTATTTGTATTAACAATCTCCCCCATTTTGTTGATGACAAAACATAAAATTGTTAGAAGTAAAGAGTAAAATTTATAAGTTTTGAATTGAATTTTTACTTTATTCTCTCACTTTTTGTCGAAACAAAAAGAGCGTCGAAGAAAAACTAACAAAAATATGCAATGATTAATGAGAAAAGGAAATATGAGGTGAACCGAAATGAATCGGGTCAAATGAAACAATATATGTAGTGATTCGAATTGAATCGAATGTTATGCTCCCCCTTGATGAAAGCTCCCCCTTAATGAGGGCGTTAAGAATTCCAAATAGATTTTCAATGATACAAAGAAAATGTTAGTGAGATGATACTAAATGTGATTATAAGCTCCCCCTGATTTGGAGAATCCTTACGCAAGATATAGGTTAATTCTAAATTTCACAAAAAAATAGAAAAATAATTAAAATTCTGTACACCCAGTTCACCCAGGTCCTCTGGAAAAAGGTTCCGGCCTTTTCTTGTAGAAAGGAACCGGGTGACCTGAACATGCAGACATTATTTTCCTATTTTAATGAGGATAACCAATGATTTAAACATACTTAAAAGAGATCAAACATAAATTATCACAATCATAAATAACACGAGAACATAGAAATGATAGGAGCATTTAGTAATATATGGAAAACACAATCATGAAAACATTACAATATATTAGTGAACTTTTAACCATGAAGTAAAACATATGATGTTCGTAGTTGATAATAATTTTGAACACGAAAAAATAAAATCACGGCCTACTTCTAAATATTGAAATAACTAGCTACCCTATCAAACTACCATGGTCCTTAATGCTTGCAAATACTATCTTATGGTTTTTGGTTTATGAGGTTAGTGAGGTGTTCAAGGATGTGATGAAACATGAAACTCATTTCATCCCGAACCTCATGGATGAGGGGTTTGAGTGTGTTGGAAATGGTCACAAGTGTGTTCTCGAGAAGGTGGAATGGATGACGGTTGGTCAATCCATAAGGATTGATCAAGTGGTATGAAGGTTTGTGGTGGTGCAAGATGTGATCGAAAAGGTGGTATAGAGGGTGTTTGGGAGGTTGAGATGATGGTAGGAGGGTGTGATGATGAAGGAGGTAGTATTTGAGAGGTAGTGGTGGTAGTATGGCTTGTAAATCCATTTTGTGCATTTTGGAGTGCGGTTTCTATGTCATTGGACAAATCTTAAAGTTAGCCAAGCTCTTCAACGATTTGAGCTCAGGTCATGAAAGGTTCTGATAGGGCGCTAAGTCTACCATTTCTCCTAGTGAGACTAGTTGGTGGAAAGAAGGATTCAATCTTCATGTGATCGGTAAGTGGAAGAGGTTGGTTAGTGATTTGTTCAAGTGTGGAAAGCGGTGGTGGATTAACACATCTTGGAGGCAAGTCTTCAAGTGTGTTTAAGTATGGGTGTGGTGAGGTTGGTGGAGTGGTGAAAATAAGTTCTCGAGGTGTTAAGGGTGAAGGTTCATTTGGTTGTGAAGCAAGTGTGTTATCCCAAATATTATTATTATCCCAATATTATCACTACACAACAATAAGAATAAGCAAAAAGCTAGAAAAGAGAGAAAGGAAAAATTGAAGATTTATTAAAGAGAGAAAGTAGAGGTAGATGATCTTTTACACATATGAAAACACACACATAAAATGACCAACACCCTCTCCATGTGTGGAGAGGGTCCTTTTATACCCTATGCCTTCACTTATGGTGCATGGGCTTTCTATGGGCCGGGCTTGGCTTCTCATGGGCTTTGAGCCCTTCACATGGACATTACTAGTTTATATTCCAAGCCCATTTAACCCGACTAGCCTATTACTTAACAAGACTAATAAGATCGATAACATTCTTGTTTGACTTATATAAATTAAGGCTAACAATTATCCACTTCACAACAATAAGAATAAGCAATAAGCTAGATAAGCAAAAAGAGACAGGAAAGAATGAAAGATTAGATTAGAGAGAAGGAAAGAGTTTGGTATGGTTATACACACACAAATGGAAACCAACACCCTCTCCATGTGTGGAGAGGGTCCTATTTATAGTCTCATACCCACATAAAGTGTATGGACTTTCTTCTTGGGCCG
>BQNB010016479.1:0-35237 GCA_026074375.1 Tanacetum coccineum
ATAAAATTTCTGCACTTTTTCTTTATTTAGTGTAAATTTTATAAAAATTTTAGGATTTTATTTTTAATAGCTTTATTATTTTTATAGTTTTTAATTAGTTTAAATTTTAGAAAAATCATATCTTTTAATCTAAAAAAGCCAAAAATAGTTTTTCTTTTTCCTAAAATTTTCTTTTGTCTTATCATAGGTTTAGAAATTTAGTTTACATTTTTAGGGTTAAATTTTAATCTATTTGCTTAATAGTCGCGTTCTACTTGATTTCCGTATTTGTTTAAATTGTTCAAATTGTTTTTAATTGTCAATTTTAATTGTTGCTTCTTATTTAGTAGTAATAGATCATCAAATCATCTATTTTGCTTATTCAAATCAGAATCCAAGCTTAAACGAGGTTTCAATTTCACTAGTCGTTGGGGAAACGACCCGGGTGATCATATTTGCCCGGTTTAATATACGTATTATATATTATATTATATATTTTTGAGAGTGAATTTTCCTTAGGGAATTTTCTTAATTGCTCTTGTGGAATATTATTTTATAGTATATTTTATTGTGTATATAAAACTCTACACCAGTCCCTTTATAGGTTGAATGGCCCCTAGATATATCTAGGACCGTAGGACCGTCTACAGTAGACGTACTCCTCTCTTGCCTATAAATACTGCACTAGTCCCTGGTAGTTTTTCAACCTTTTGCACATACTTTTCTGTCATACTTCTCTCTCTACATCTCTCTAAGTCTTTCTAAACATTTGATCACTAACTTGCTTAATCTTGTTTAACTGATCCATTCTTTCTTTCTTCCCTTAAGTGCAAGAGAAGAACACTCGTATTCGCTAAAAATGAAGTGTTGTTGATTAGTGATTTCTCGCCAATCTTCTTCTAGATTTGATTTCTTATATCATTCTTGTGTAGTTGTGTAGATCCAGATAGTGTATAAATTCGAAAGTGTTGATTATGTGTCGGTTAGTATTTCAGGCCTTAAAATACATTAGTGAAGTGGTAGATTGGTTCTAGCTAAGATTAGGACTTGACATTTAGCTAGTGTCAAAAATTGGTATAAGCGACGTGTAACGGTTTTCTCCGCCTGAAGGGAGCTTATTGACATAGTGAAATCTCGAGTCAGATACTTGGGGAGTAGAGTAGGGCGAAGAAGAGCTTCATAGCCGAACCAGTATAATTCTCAAGGTTGTGGTTTGATTGTTCTATCTCTTATCTCTTGTCTTTCATTTTATATCTTGTAGTTACTATTTATATTGTGTTTGTGTTGTTTGTAGTTAGATATATTGTTTTTCCATATTGTTGGTTGATCTTACATAAACACAAAACTAGTATTATTTTGAAGCAACTTTTAAAAATGGTTAATTAACAGGTAAACTATTCAACCCCACCCCTCCCCCCCCCCCGCCCTCAACACCCCTTCTAGTTTCCACAATTGGTATCAGGAGCCAGGTCACTCAAGAATTTTAAAATATATTGTATTTTAAAGCTTGGATCGATATATGGATTCTGAAAAATATCTAGAAGGGCAATCTATGCAAAGACCACCAATTTATGAAAGCGACGGTTTTATTTATTGGAAAATTAGATCCGAAACTTATGTGAAATCAAAAGATCTTGATCTTTGGCATGTTATTACTAAGGGTGATTTTCTTCCTATTTAAAATAATCTGGAATCCAAGCAAGATGAGGTTGTCCCTTTTGAAAAACAAAACGATGACCTTAAAAAGAGACTCGCAAAAAATCATGAAACTAAAATGGTTATTTACAATGCTTTGCCTAGAAAAGAATACGAAAGAATTTTTATGTGTAATACGGCAAAAGAAATTTGGAAAACTTTGTTAATCACCCATCAAGGTAATAGTCAAGTCAAAGACAACAAGATCAACCTTCTAGTACAACAATATGAACAATTCGACATATCCGAAGACATATCTATTGATAATGCTTTTGCTAGATTTAATACTATTATTACTAGTTTAAAAGCTCTTGATGAAGGTTACTCTAGAAAGAACTATGTTAGAAAGTTTCTGTTAACATATAAAATTCACTAACCAAGAACAATCTGGAGGTCGGGGAGGATAAAATAGAAAGAAAGCCATATTATTGATAAAATGTAGAGGGGGAAAGATGTGTGTGTTTCTAGCGAGAAGGAGGAGAAACACACACACTTGAGATGTTACAAATGATTATCCTTACCCTCCTAGTGAAGTCTAGGAGGGTATATATAAGCCAAGACACATCTAACTTACTACACTTGTCATTTCTAGTCCCTGCGTGTCTTGCCTAAGCAAACTAACTGTAATCCCGTATGAGTCTTCATATTTTAAGGCTAACAATCTTCCCCCAATATGTAGACATACGGAATTACATACAATGTTCCTAACGAGTATAAATACAACAAAATAATGTCTTCTAAAGCGATGCAAATGCTGAAGATGTCTTCTGTATCTTCTGGTCTTGATACTTGTACCCCAGCTTGGATTTTCCGTGTCTTTACTTGTTGAGGAAACACTGTAATATGCATGAGTTGGATTAACTTCCCCCCAATTCATGCAGCATGTCTTGAAAAGCTTTCTTCATAGACACCTTTTTGGCAAAGTTTCTGAATCAGCTTCCCCTCAAACCAATAACCCTATCTTTAGCATATTCGAAACTCTGATGAGAATTTTACGATTTTCTAACTTTGTCATTAACGTGCATAACGGAATTTTGTAGAAGCAGTGTTAAAAACACAGAAAAGTGTTGATTGGATAGCCATTTATCTAGTATTAATAGTCTAGGGATTAATTAGTGCAAATAAGGAAGGACTATGTTGTAATAAGTAGTATACCTTAATTGCTTCCAAGTCCCTCCTACCTTACTATAAAAGGAGGGCTTAGGAAAGGAATTAGGATGGTGATTTCTCTCTCTCTCTCTCTCTCTCTCTCTCTCTCTCTCTCTTAATCTAATATTTTTAGTTTTCTCTCATCTCCTCCTCATCACCCATGGCTCTCTCTAAGCGTCTCTCTCTCTCTCTCTAAATAGTGTAGTATTTTGTGTGTAATTGATATCGTATCAATTGGTATCAATCGCCACGGGATGATTTGAAGTGCTTTTCGTGAAGCAAGTTATCAATTTTATGTGCTTTTAAAGAATTTGAAGACTATAAAGACTATGAAGACAAATTCTTAAAGATAAAGCCTTAAATTTGAAGAAAATTGTGATTTTTAAAGTTGTCCGAAGATAAAGTCTTGATCTTTTGCACTTTACTTTGCAAAAATCACTCAAAAACATGTAATCTACGTTGAGTACAAAGTCTTTTGTGGTTTTCGTGAATAAAGTCTCAAACTTTTGCAAAAAGTTTCATACTTTCGTGGTTTTCTTGCAAAAAGATTCAACCTTTAAGCAAGAAACATCACCGAAAACAACTCGGAACCATCACCGGAAAACACCCCAACCGAACCACCTAGGATCGGTTACAACCGACCCTAGGCTACCGACCGAACCACCCAACCGGTGCCCCTCCATCAACTGAACCACCACTCCACCATCGCCTCCCCTCCTACAACCGAACCACCCTTAACCGATCCACCCTCCAAACCCGAACCGAGACTAAGTTAAAACTAAACCCTAGTTTTTATAAATTAGGGTTTTGGATTTTAGGGTTAAAAAGCTTTTATTATTTTAATAATAAAGTGGATTAGGGTTTTTAGTGGGTAATTAATATGAAAAAGGTGATTTTTGGAAGTTAGTGGATATTAATTAAGTGGTTAAGATAAAATTAAGGTTTATTAAAGTATAAAGGTTTAAACTTTAAGGTTTTTTAAATAAACTATATTGATAAAGTTACAATCTTTTTACTCGGTTGGCGTTAAAAATACAATCATTCAACAAAACTTTCACAAAAGAAACACTTCTTCTCGTTAAAACGATCCTTAATATCAATTCATACGTAGTCTACACAATCAAATTCACAATGGCTACAATGGTAGAAAACATAATTACTGCAGGTTTTGAAAACCGTCCCTCGATGCTAGAGAAAGGCATATATGATAGATGGAAGACACGGATTACTCTGTATATCCCAGGCAAAGAGAAAGGTGAAATGTTAAAAGACTCCATCGACAACGGTCCTTTTCAACTCAAACCAGAAATTACTGCTAAAGACACAGATGGCTTTACCGAAATTCATCGTCCTCAAAAAGTTGAAGACCTTTCTACACAAGAGAAGTTACGATACGACAGTGACATCAAAGCTGTCAATATACTTCTTCTTGGATTTCCAGTTGACATCTACACTCTTATCAACCACTATCAGACTGCAAAGGAAATATGGGATCGCGTCAAAGAACTTATGATAGGCACAAAGATGACTAAGCAAGAACGTGAGTCAATGCTATATGATGAATTTGATAAATTTACATGAGCCTGGAGAATCAATCCACTCATACTATCTGAGACATGCTAAACTGATCAATGATATGAAAATGATTCCTATATCTATGTCAAAGATGCAAATCAACATGAAGTTTGTGAATCATCTTCAACCTGAGTGGAGTAGGTTTGTCACAGCAGCTAAACAAGCAAGAGATCTTCACAGTGTGAATTTTGATCAGTTGTATGCTTTCCTCAAACATAATGAAAAAGATACTAAAGAAGTTCGAGAAATGCAACAACGATTCCCAAAACCACTTGCTTTTCTGGCAAATACCTACAACCCACCTCCTTCATACAGTAGTCGGCAAATACAGTATCACACTCAACCATCTGAAGTTTATCAACCGTATCAGCATTATCAATCAAACACTCCAATAACCCAACAACTTATTTAGTCACCTCCACTCCAAAGTATGCACCAACAATTGTTCAACAACCACCTACATTTCAACCTAATACCGAATTTGTTGCACCAACCTTTCTTCCAACAGATGATCCAATAGCAAGTCTCAACAAAGCTATGATTTTCTTGCGCTCTGGTTATAGTTCAAGAATTCCTCCCACAAATAACCAACTATGAACTTCGTCTAATCCAAGAACTCAAGCTACAATTCAAAATGGACAAGTTACAGTTCAGAATATTCAAGGTAGACAATCTCAAGGTTATGCGGGCAATGCTGGAAAGAAATTAAGCTTTAGGAGCAAGGGTTATCAATACAGGTACAAATCAACCAAGGGTAATCAGATGTTATAATTGCAACAATGAAGGTCATATTGCTAAGCAGTGTACTGCAAAGAAAGGGATGAAAGACACTGAATGGTTTAAAGACAATATGTTATTTGCTCAAGCACAAGAAGCAGGAGTTGTATTGAATGATAAACAACAAGATTTCTTAGCTGACAGCTTGGAAGAAACTGATGACTTTGAGGATCTCTAGTTACAATCTACTTCAAATTTCAAGGTAGACCACGCTGATGCATATGATTCAGACTATGATGACGAAGCTACACCAAATGCAATCTTCATGGAAAATTTGTCTCCTGTTGGTTCTATCAATGATGACACGGTTGAACCACGTTATGATTCTTACATACTCTCTAAGGTACCTCATTACGACACTTATCATGAATCTGATGTGCTTAATTTTGATATACAAGAGCTGGAATATATTGAAAACATAGTTTCTAATAATGAGGCATATGATGAACTTACGAGTAACAACAATGTTATCTCCTACGCTGATTATATGGTTACTATTGTTAACGATAAAGATAACTATGTTCCTCCTCCTGTTCAAAATAATGATAAGATATTGTCTGTAATTGAACACATGATTATTCAAGTAGAAAAATGTAACATGGTAAATCAAGAGACACAAAGTGTGAATGAATCATTAACCAGCGAGATTAAACAATACAAAGAAAGAGTCAAAGCTTTAGAAAATAAATCTAAAAACTCTGATCTAACAGAGAAAAGATTTTAGATTGTGAATTAATAACTATCATTTGTGATCATAATAGAAAAGTATATGATTATAAAAATCAAGTATTTTCTCAATGAAAACAAATGGAGAACTTAACAAACCAGGTTAATTTTCTAAAAAATAAGTTTGACACATACAAAAAAGAGTCGTCTAAAAAATATAAAAAGAACATTTGTGAAATTGTGGATTTGGAAAAAGCAAAAAAGGAACTTGAAAACATTGTTTTTTAAGTTGGTCAATCTGCTCAAACTATGCATATGCTAACCAAACCTTAAAATTTTTATGATGGAAAACATATGACAGCTCTTGGTTATAAAAATCCTTTGTATCTTTTTCAAGGTCGACGGAAACAACCTGCTTTATATAATAGGAATGTCTTGATTGATAAACATAATCATGTTTAGTGTATGATACTGAGGAAACTTTGATACTTGCTGAAGAGAGCCGGTTGAAAATGCTTGAAAAACAAACTATGATTAATACTAAACCGATTGATTACTCAAAATTAAATAAACTCTATGATGATTTTGTTCCACAAAAACAATTGTCAGCAGAACAATTATATTTGTCTTCCACACCAAGTCCTCCTGAAAGCGTTTCAAAACCCACTAAAGTTTTTCCTAAAAGACTCCCATCAACCAGTCAAGTTCTCAAAAAACTGAACAATGCACGAGATCTTCTCAGTAAGTTTGATGAATGCATTAAAAGGAGAACTACGTTGTCTCCTTATTAGATAGGTAGTTGGGAGCAATCAGATATAAAAGGGGCTTTTAAAAATGATGTCATACCACTTTTTGAAAACCTAAAAGAAACTTTTAAACTTTTTGAAAAGGGATTCATTGTAGAGGTTAAAGAAATGAAAGATATTTTTGAACAAATGGAAGACGAGGTTGATTAATTTTCTGTGGCAAATAAATGTTTTGAAATTGAAAAGAAACAACTTTTAATCAACAACGATGGACTCTTAGTATAAAATATCTCTTGTGATATTATGTGCACTTACTTGCGTTCGTTGAATGAAGTTAATAATTATGGAAAGTGTCAAACTCTTGACATTGTGCTTTTAGATCTTCAAGAATCAAACAAGTCATTGTGTGAACTAAAAAATGTTTTGCAAAACTTGAGGAATACAATATTACTCTTGATCTTGCTTTTCAAAATCACAAAGAAAAAATGATTAATGATTTTTTAACAAACAATAATAATCATTTGGTTCAAGCAATCAATAACCAATCTTTTGAGATAAATGATCTAAAGGTACAATTGCAAGACAAAACATTTGTAATCAATGAGTTGAAACATCGTTAGCTCAAATGCATGAAAAAGAGTCTAATGACTCAATGTGAATCCCCAAATTTTGATTCTAGGATTAAGAAAATAGAGGATGAGAACGTGTCACTAGATTTTTAGGTCTCTTCTTTAGTTAAGGAAAGAGATCACATTAAGTTAGAATATAAGAAGTTGTATGATTCAATCAAGTAGACACGGGCAAATACCAAACTTCAAACTAACTCTTTGCAACAAAAGTTAAATGATCAGATTTCTGTAAACAACAAGTTAAGAGCACAATTAAAAGCAAAGTTTTCTGAATCTCAATTGAATCAAAATGGTACAAGTGTGCATACTAAGCTTTCTAAACCTCCAACTTCAGTAACTAAACTTTATTCAGTAACTTCGCTTCCTAAATCAAAGGTTATTCCTAAAGTTGTTAAGAAAAATGATTTATCAAAATCAGTCACTTCACACTTGACTACCAAAAAGATAATTGACAATGCACAAACGTTTTTGCCCCAGGTTTACTCAAGATCGAGTCTAAAAAAATCAACGCATACTTTAAGAACAATAAGGTTGTGCATCGCGATTATCTGAATACCACCAAAGAGCATGTAGCAACACTACAAGAACTTTTAGATCAAGCTAGAGCATTGAAACCTTTAGATGAACATATATGTTATGCCTCTAAGTTTGCTGAGTGAATTCAGGAATTATTAGTGTATGTTAATGCCTCTTGCCCTTTCACTCAAAGCGGGAATGGAAAGTAGGCTCCCGCTACATTTCACAAAAAGAACAATAAGCCTTATGTAGATGCATCTAGATCAAATAAAACCGTTGTTAATGAAACAAAGAAGCATGCAGTAAAGTAAAACACTTAAAAGACTAATAACACTATGTTGCCTTCTATAGGAAGAGTAAGCTCTACTGATGCTAGCGGATCAAAGCCTAAGAGGAATACAAAGAATGATAGGATACTGCAACCATCAAGTAGAAGCAAGAAGAATAAAGTAGAAGCCCGCCATAGGAAGTTTAAGTCTAGTGCTAATAAGAACAATCATGTTTCATATTGTAATGTAATGTTAAGAATGTTGCTTTGTTAAAGAATTCTGATACTATTTGCTTATCTTGTAATAAATGTTTGTTTTCTGCAAATTATGATGCTTGTGTTGTTAAATATCTTAAGAAAATCAAAAAACGTAAAATGGCTAAATCTACAAAACAAAAAGTTAAAAGTGAATGGAAACTAACAGGACGGATCTTTAAAACAATAGGACTTAAGTGGATTCCCACAGGAAGGGCATTTAACTTGGTAGGAAACCCGTGCCCCCTTCTAATGATACGCCTGCCATAGTTATACCTCCTGGCATATCTTAACATCCACATTAATTCTGATTTACGTACCGTGTCCTAAACTAAGTCTTAGATATGCCAATGCCTGGGAATCACTCTCTAGATCTATGCTAAACACGTAATTTCGTCCATTTAATTTGCATAATTTTGGATATGAGGGAATTATTCAGGATGAGGAACTTCCGCCTTGGAAGTTCGACTATCTAGGTGTCACTTAGGGTCACTAACAACTCGGAACCCAATCAAAAGTTGAGGATCCACCCTTTTGTAAATATGTTTTCTTCTTTCTTTTTGTGCAGATTGTAGAAATTGTTCTTTGGTATTTAGACTCAGGGTGTTCCAAAAACATGACTGGACACCGTGATAAGCTTATCAATTTTGTTTTCATGTTTGTCTGCTATTATAGGATACGGAGATTTACAGATGAGGAATATTCTTATTTCATATGTTTACTACGTTGAAGGACTTGGTCATAATCTCTTCCCCGTTGGGCAATTTTGTGATTCAGATCTCAAAGTAGCTTTCAGAAAACACACTTGTTTTGTACGTAACTTGGAAGGTGTTGATCTACTTTCGGGATCTCGTGGTTCTAGTCTTTATACAATCTTAATGGTGGATATGATGCAGTCTTCTCCAATTTGTTTACTCTCCAAAGCCTCAAAGACAAAATCTTGGTTATGGCACTGTCGACTTTCTCACTTAAACTTTGGTACTATCAATCAGCTTGCTAAATACAAGGGTTACCCAAGTTGAAGTATACTAAAGATCATTTGTATTCGGCATGTCAAATGGGAAAAAGCAAGAAGGAATCCCATCCACATAATCATGAACCTAGTACAAATAAGAAACTTCAAATGCTGCATATAGATTTGTGTGGACCGATGTAGAAAGTATAAACAAGAAAAGATATATTCTTGTCATCGTTGATGATTATTCTCGTTTTACTTGGGTGAAGTTTTTGAGAACAAAAGATGAAGCTCCAGAAATTATCATCAAATTTTTGAAGCAAGCCCAAGTCAGTCTTAACGCTATAGTAAGATATCTTCGTACCGACAACGGCACTGAATTTATTAATCAGACTTTAAGGAATTACACGGAAGAGGTTGGAATAACTCATCACACATCCACTGGACGTATTCCACAACAAAACGGTGTAGTTGAAAGGCGTAACCGCACGTTGGTAGAGGCTACAAGGACCATGCATATTTTCTCCAAATATCTATTATTTCTATGGGCTGAAGCTATTGCTACTGCATGTTATACTCAAAACCGCTCCCTTATCCATACCCGTTACAATAAGACTCCATATGAACTGCTTAGAGATTGTAAACCTGAACTCAAGTATCGAACATTTTTGGTGCTCTATGTTATCCAATAAATGATTTTAAGGATCTTGGGAAATTACAGCCAAAAGCAGAGAGTAGAATCTTTATCGGTTATTCACCAACCAGAAAGGCATACCGGATCTACAACAAAAGGACCAGACAAATAATGGAAACAATGAACGTATAATTTGATGAACTTGTTAATACGAATATTCGCGCAAAAACGATATTTATATTTAATGATCTTCATGTTTTGATAATAACAAATATAATGTCATGCTACGTAAAAGTGTACGTAAACAAGTTATTTTGTCGAAAGTTTACTTGACGACGACTAATCACTTAAGGTATGAATATGGCATTATTAAACATAGTTAATGATCAAAGAAAAATATTATTATTTGCATAAATCTTTTCTAATCAAATGATTTAACTTAACACATGATTAATTATAAGCTAGTTATATTAATCATGTAAGACAAAATAGGATTAACTATAAGTGGAAACAATCTTTCCAAATCTTTCTAAATCTTCCCAAATCTAGCAAATCTTTCCTTATTCATGTTAAGAAATATTTTCTTCTCGGAGAATCTATTAAACTAATTTTAATAAGTACAAAACAATATTTTGTATAGATTTGGGGTTAATCACAAAATAACAATTTTTGTCCCAGCTCCTCCCACGGATACACTAAATGCACTGCACGGATCCAGGAGATGGTGGATCCGTGGGTCGCACGTCTTGTTCCCCTGGGACAGAATTTAAAATTTAAATGGTTGCCTATAAATACCAACCTCACTCCTTTATTTCAAACAACTCTTGACAAATATGTTTTTTATACATATTTTATCTTTTGCATAATCTTTGATCATTATACTTGTTACATAATCTATTACAAGTGATCAACTCATTCTGCTCTTTAGTAAAGAACACTCAAGAAGACGTCAAATTTCAAGTGTTATTAGTTTAGTTGTGTCATCTGTTTGTGATAATCATTCATCTTGTATATCTTGTGTTGTGTGTTGTGTGTATCATATGTGTATGATAGGTTAGTATTTAGGCCTCAAAATACATAGTTTGTTAGATTGGTTTTATCTCAAAGTAGAACTCGGTATTTAGATTAGTACCGGAAAAAGTGTAAGCGACGTGTACGGTTTTCTCTGCCTAAAGGGAGCTTGTTGACATACTGAAGATAACTCTCTAGTTGGGTACTTGGGGAGTGGAGTAGGGCGAAGAGGTGCTTTGTAACCGAACCACTATAAATCATTGTGTCATCGGTTTGATCTTTCTTATCTTTACTTGCTTATATTTTGTTGTTAGTTTATTTATTTATTGCATCGCTATCATATACACTTGTGTATATCTCTTCAATTCACGTAAGTCGACAATCTAAGTTTTAATTTTAAAACGGTAAAAATTATTCAACCCCCCTTCTAGTTTCCACAATTGGTATCAGAGCCAAGGTCACCCAAGATCTTTAACGTATATTGTACACTAAAGCTTGAATCGATCTATGGATTCGGATAAATATCTAGAAGGGAAATCTATGCAAAGACCGCCTCTTTTTGAAAGTGATCATTTTATTTATTGGAAAAATAGATTTGAAACTTATGTAAAAGCAAAAGATTTAGATCTTTGGCATATTATCTTGAATGGTGATTTCCCGCCGGTTGCTAGAAATAAAGAAATCCAAGTTTTGGAAACAGTTCATTTTGAACAACAAGATGATGATCTTAAAAAGAAACTTGCTTAAAATAATGAAGCTAAAATGGTTCTTTACAATGCTTTACCTAAAAAGGAATACGAAAGAATTTTTGTGTGTAAAACGGCTAAAGATATTTGGCAATCGTTGTTAATCACACATCAAGGTAATAGCCAAGTAAAGGATAATAAAATTGATCTTCTTGTTCAACAATATGAACAATTTACTATCCTTGAAGAAGAATCTATTGATAGCGATTTTGCTAGATTTAACACTATTATTACTAGTCTTAAAGATCTTGATGAAGGTTTCTCTAGCAAGAACTATATTAGAAAGTTTCTTAGGGCTCTACATCCTAAATGGAGAGCAAAGGTCACAGCGATTAAAGAATCGAAAGTTTTGTCATCACTAGCTCTAGACGAGCTTATCGGCAATCTAAAAGTACATGAAGTTGTCATGGTAAAAGATTCTGAAATTTATAAAGGCAAAAAGGAACTAATTAAGCCCATCGCCTTGAAAGCTAAGAAAGAGTCTAGTGATGATGAAACATCGACATTCGGAAGAGATGACGAAGAATATGCTATGGCCGTAAGGAACTTTAAAAAGTTCTTTAGAAGAAAGGGCAAATTTGTTCGGAAACCAAGAGAAGAAAGGAAGTCATCCACAAAGAGATGAGAAGAAAGGAAAGGGTAACCGTACATGTTTTAGATGTGGTGATCCAAATCATCTCATTGGCGATTGTCCAAAGTCATCTCGCAACAAATATCAAAAGGCTTTATTGGAGGTTCTTGGAGTGATAGCGAGAATGATGTCGAAGACAAAACCAATGACAAAACTTATCTCATGACTCAATCGTTCAATGAGGTAACTTTTAACTCTTCTTGCTATAATGATAATGCATCTTCTCTTGATAATGATAATATGCAAATTAAATATGATAGCTTATGTTAAATTAGCTTAAAAATCATTAACAAGAATAAAATTTTAAAAACTAAAAGAGTTCTTTTAGAAAAAGAAATTTTAGAACTAAACGAGAAAATTAAGAAACTTGAGAGAAGTAAAGAAATTGAAAGTGCGTGTCAGTTATGTGACGAACTTAAATTGGAAAACGCCAAACTTAAAGAAACTCAAGTTAAATTTGTTAAATTTGATAAAAGTGCTAATACACTTAGAGAAATGTTAGATAATCAAAAGTCATCTAGTTGTAAAATAGGTCTAGGATTTGATAATAGTAAAGCATCAACTAGCGGAACTAAAATTATGAGTTTCATTGGATCATTCGCTGAAAACGCGACAGACGGATCCACCATTAGAGGGCACGGATCCACCATACCAGGATTCGTGAGTCGCAACAACGACCAAAAAGGGACATAACACGTTTTTAGTCCACCCTTGTCCTCTAGATCGGATTTTGTTATTACTATGAAGAAACTAATACATAATAGCATTGATGAGTCAAATAAACTGTCCTTAAAACCATCACTCAAAAGCGGTATAGGTTATGTCAAAACCGATTCTAGATCAAAAACACCTCTACCTAGGAGAAACATTTCCGCTCAACCAAGATACAACACACCTCAATCTAGGAGAAACTCTAGACAACCAATTCATCAAAACTTCTATCCTATGAATTGGAACAACCAACAAAATCAAGGCTTTGTACATATGAGAAATTGTATCCCATTTCAATATCCCAATCAATTGCAACAAATGCAAGGGATGTACAACACTAACATTTTCAGACCCATGAGATATTGGGGACCAAATGCTTGAATTTGTTTTTGTTGAACTAGGTATGCTTGAGAACATGCTTGAAACTGGATGAGTAGATCAAAGATAGTGGTTTCTCCAAACATATGATCGGTAACAAGAATTTATTCTCTACCTATAAAGCATACGATGGTGGTAATGTTGTTTTTAGAAGTAACTTAAAAGGAAAGATCATAGGCAAAGGTATGATCTTTAATGACTCTCTCACTATATCTAATATAGAACAGAAGGATAACTTAACTTTTAACTTACTTAGTGTTGGTCAAATTTGTGACAATAAGTGTCAAGTTTTATTCACGGAAAAAGGTAGTGAAATAATTAAAGATGGTAAAATCATAGGAAATGGAATTAGGAAAAATGGTCTATATGTAATGAAATTAGGAAATAAGTCTCATGATAAATTATGTCTCGCCACGGTGGTGGATAATTCTACCTTATGGCATAGAAGACTTGTTCATGCAAATATGCGTTTAATTCAATCGTTGTCATCTAAGGAATTAGTAAGACACTTACCTAAGCTAAAATATGATAAACATTTTTGTGATGCTTGTAAAATTAGGAAGCAAGTTCATGCAAGTCATAAAGATAAAAATATGGTTTCCACTAAAAGATGCTTAGAATTATTACATATGGACTTATTTGGTCCATCGGCAATTAAAATGTGACGAAGGTATTATACACCTTAGTAGTAGTAGATGATTATTCTAGGTACATTCTGGACTAGATTTCTAAAAACTAAAAGTGAAGCTTTTGAGAAATTTAAAATATTAAGTAGGAAAATTCAAAACCAACTAGGTAATTCTATAATAGCTATTAGAACGGATCATGGTCGGGAATTTGATAATGAAGTACAATTCGGAGCTTATTGTGATGCACAAGGCTTACTCATAACTTCTCGGCTCCACGTACTCCAGAATCAAATAGGGTAGTAGAAAGAAAGAATATGACCTTAAAAGAGATTTCTAGGACTATGTTTAACGAACAATCCATTCCACAAGAGTTTTGGTGTAATGCCGTTGATACGTTAACTTATATACTAAATAGAATATTAATTTGACCAATACTAGGAAAAACCCCTTATGAAATATTTAGAGGTAAGAAACCTTCTTTAGAATATTTTAAAGTATTTGGAAGCAAGTGCTTCATTTTGAATACTAAAGACTATCTAACCAAGTTTGACCCAAAGTCATACAAAGGTGTTTTTCTAGGATATTCTCAAAATAGTAAAGCTTATAGAGTATTAAATAAACATATAATGAAAGTTGAATAATCACTCAACATGACATTTGATGAAAGTCCTCCTCCTACCAAATTATCATCATTGGTTGATGATGATGCTGGTGAAGAAGAAGCCATTATAAAGAATACCAAAATAGTAAATAATAATAAATAAGAAGATGAGTCAATAGAAGTTGACGAAATAGTTAACATTAAGGAATCCAATAATCATCCACTAGATCAAGTCATAGGAAATCTTAATCTAAGAACCTTAAGGTCTTAAGTCCAAAATCATAGTAACTTTTTTTTATATCTACAGTAGAACCCAAAAATGTCAATGAGGCGTTAAAAGATGAAAGTTAGGTTGTAGCCATGCAAGAAGAACTAAATCAATTTGTAGCTAGTGATGTTTGGGAATTAGTCCCCTTACCTATAAGTCAATCGTTCATAGGAATAAAATGAGTCTTTAGAAATAAATTAGATGAAAATGGTATAGTATCTAGAAATAAGGCTAGATTAGTGGCACGAGGATATAATCAACAAGAAGGTATAGATTATGATGAAACATATGATATGGTAGCTAGGTTAGAGTCAATTAGAATACTTCTTGCTATTGCTTGTGCAAATGATTTTAAATTATATCAAATGGATGTAAAAAGTGCTTTTCTAAACGGTTTTATAAACGAAGAGGTTTATGTTGCTCAACCTCCGGGGTTCATTGATGTTCAAAAACCAAAGGCTTTGTATGGTCTTAAGCAAGCTCCCAAAGCTTGGTATGATAGACTAAAATCATTTTTGATCAAATACGAGTATTCAATAGGAATGGTCGATAATACACTTTTTACTAAGAAATCAAAGTCACATCTTATCATTGTTCAAATATATGTCGACGACATTATATTTGGTTCCACGAGTCAAAACTTATGTGACGATTTTGCAAAAATCATACACGACGAGTTTGATATGAGTATGATGGTGGCGTTGAACTTCTTCTTGGGTCTTCAAATTAAAAAAATGGAAGACGGAATATTTTTCAATCAATCCAAGTACATCAAGGAGATGTTAAAGAAGTTCGGATTGGAAGATTCCAAACCAACCAAGACGCCGATGTCAACGGAGATCAAGCTCACTAAGGACTATGAAGCCGACTCCGTGGATAGCTCTAAATATCGAGGTATGATTGGTAGTTTACTTTATTTAACCGCAAGTAGGCCCGATATTATGTTTAGTGTTTGCTTATGTGCTCGTTTCCAAGAAAATCATAAGACTACCTATTTAGAAGCCGTTAAGCGAATATTTAGGTATATTAGAGGAACTAGTCACTTAGGATTATGGTATCTGAAAGGAACCGAAATAGAAACTATAGTTTATGCCGACTCTGACCACGCGGGTGATTACGTTGATCGTAAAAGCACTAGTGGCATTTGTATGTTCATGGGATGTTGTTTGACATATTGGTTCGCTAAGAAACAAACGGCCCTTGCTATCTCCACGACGGAAGCCGAATACGTCTCCTCCGGGAAGGCATGTCAACAAGCACTATGGATGAAACAAGCTCTCATCGACTACGACATATGCCTCGACGACGTTCTGATTATGTGCGACAATAAAGGAGCTATCGACCTAAGTAAAAATCCCATACAACACTCTAGAACTAAACATATAGAAATCCGTCACCACTTTCAACGCGATAATGTCCAAAAGGGAAACATTTTTATCGATAAAGTTGAATCCGAGGATAATATAGCCGATATATTTACTAAGCCCTTAAAACGTAAAGTATTTAATTATTAAGATTAGAATTAGGAATGATGGAACTCATCATGGATAGTGATTCTCCATCATCTCAAAAATAATCGTAAGCAGAAATTTAATGAAGTAATTAATCATTATTCAAAAGATTTTTATGTGATCCCGACTCGCGAAAAGTAGGGACCGAGTTAATCTCCATAGGATGCCTGGACGGTTTTGAAGACACATGGGGAACCACCAAGGCCTTCTTCTAGGAACTTGTACTATTCATGACTCTTAAACCATATCCCGTTTTTATTTCAAAAAACAACATAATTTTTCACTTTTTTTTCACACAAAAAAGTGTTTATCTTTATCTCCTATCTGTTTATGTCAGAACCATTGCTTAACACAGAAACTCTTTATTTTTGAATTTTGATCAAGAAAACCGAAGAAATAAATTACTTGGGGTTGATTCTAGTGTTTTGGGTATTTCATTTAAAACAACGTTTGGGTTATTATGTACGGGTCATGAAACTTCGAAATCTACAAATTTGAAGAATTTCTTGTAGTTTTCAATTTTAATTTTGTTTGTACTTTGGGTTTATTTTGATGATAGATGTTAGTTGTACCAAGTTGATCTGTTTTATTGTTAAATCGATTTGTTTTGGAAGAGCGAAATGAATAAAATAGGGTGGTCCGTGTGGGGGTTTTCGACAAGGTACTTTCTGAAGGTGTGTCGGTTGTGCTTAGTTGTTGTCAATGCTTCGTGTAAGTGTGTGTCTATATGGGTGTAAGTAGACTGGCGCTGTTTGGTTTCCGTATATGGTAAAAAAGGAAAAAAAAGGGTTTTTGTAGTTTTGATGTTGTGGTCGTGATGGTTGAATAATATATATTGCTGGATAGCTTATTTTTTATAGTAGCTTGTATAGCTTATTCGGGCTTATTTTTAAGTTATTTCTTGGCTTATTTTTGGCTTATATGCCACGAAAACTTCCCAAATTCACTAGGAAAGTGATTTCGATTATTTTTGTGTTATGGCGTATGTTGTAGACTATTTTTTAGGCTTATGGTAGTAACCAAATGCGATACGTAGCTTATTAGCTTATTTTCAAGCTTAATATACGTATTTTTGAGCTATTGAACTCACGGCCCAATAAGTCTATTTATGTCGTGGCTTAATGGGAGGGCTTATTGTGGTCCGGATTATTTTCTAATGCTTATTTTTTATAGTAGCTTGTATGGCTTATTCGGGCTTATTTTAAGCTATTTCTTGGCTTATTTAGGCTTATATACCACGTGTAGATTCCCAAAATCACTAGGAAAGTGATTTTGATTATTTTTGTGTTATGGCGTATGTTGTGGACTATTTTTGAGGATTATGGTAGTAACTAAAAGCGATACCTAGCTTAATAGCTTATTTTAAAGCTTAATATACGTATTTTGGAGTATATGGACTCACGGCACAATAAGTCTATTTGAGTCGCGGCTTAATGGGAGGGCTTATTGTGGTCCGGATTATTTCTACATATAAGTATATACTTATATATGTAAATGGACCTTGGTCCTAATGGACCCTTGTTGGGCCTTAAGGCCCAAAAAGCGATATTTAGTAGTTATGAGAGTTTTGACGGACTTTTCAAAGTGGAAATGTATTTACGAAGTGATATTGAACGATAATTTGGGAAAAACGTGTTGGTAAGCATTAAAGATTGAGATTTTAGGATTTTGTCGAAAAGTGTCGAATTTGTGAAAAATGTTTAAAAATAAGGTTTTAAACCTTGGGAAACGTTGTATTAACGTACGGGTCATGTTGAAATTTCATAAAAAGTTTATAATTAGAAATTTTCTTAAAAACATGATTTTTGATTTTAAATAATAAAATAATATTTAATTATTTTATTTATTTAATAAATTCACTGAAAGACGAAAAATATATTTTTTTCTCGAAACTTCTCTAATGTGTTTATTATGAGTAAACGTTTCATTTTCAACCGTATAATGATTATTTCGAGATATATTTATAATTAATAATTATAAATATTTATTTATATTACTTATCTATTTTCTCTAAATAGTATAAGTATGTATTATCGGGGAATGAGATTGATATGATTATGAAAATAAGTTGTCAACCATCACGCCACTAAACTATTTTGGGTAATTGTACAACGTGTCAAAAACTCTATGCATCAAACGTGAAGATTGTTTTGGAATTGGATGATTTAAATTGAGACATTAACTGGACTAGGTAGTGTGCGGGCGTCATTGCATTTGCTTGTGTGATTAAGAGTTGGTCGCAAAAGACTTGCTTGAGGTGAGTTATCGTAGCCTACTTATTACTATTTTTTCGTTGGAGGAAAATGATACTCAAATGTGTTTTGAATTGATCTGTGCGAAATGTTGTTTTGTTTTTTAGACAAGATATGTGCTTATCACTGCTATGTAAATATTATGTGATGTATGATTGTTTGGAGCGTATGGGTACGCATACCCAATATTTGTGTGATTATTAGAGCGGATGGGTACGCCTACCTAGGTTTGTGTATGGTCATGCCCTAATTTTAGTGCTCCAGCTAGTAGGCCCTTTAGGTGCGTAAGTGACATATGGTTATTGATTAGCAGTGATGCTAAGGTTGTTTGCATATATTCACTGTCATATAGCACTATTGTCCACTGTTGAAATATTGGCACAACTTTTGGGTTTAAGGTCAAACCTACAAGTTCACCAACATTATTGTTGACGTTTTCGAGTATCATTTTTAGGTGAAGTGAAAGAAGAGTAGTTTGGTGATTGATAGCATACTTAGAAGTATCCCGTGTGGAATTTTGTTTGAAGTCTTGCTTGCTTGTTGTTTGATTTTAGTTTCAGATGTTTTGGAATAAGTTTGAATTATGGTCCCCTGTGTAGGCATTTGAATAATTGTAAGAGATTGTGGATTTTAGTTACGATTTGGGACATCACTTGAGTTTTTTCAAGGTTGATGGTCTTCATAGCACTTGGAGTTTACGCAATGTTGTTTTCTCTATTTTGTATCTTATGTTATGATTGATTATTATGTTGTATTCCTGAGTTTCCGCCATTGTCGGGGTATGACAGATTGGTATCAGAGCTAAGGTTATAAAGAACTAGGTGGTTTGGCCTAGACTATAACCTAAGATCCGTCGTCTAGTTGCGTATAGGATCTATGTGCGCGGTGTTTCGCTTATGTGTGCCTTTGTGTGTTCGCGGTTCGGTGCCTTAGTTATGTTAGTCTTTGAAATTGGTGGGCTCAATATTGGATATGAATAGGAAAAGATGTGAATATAAGTACGGTGGCCAACGTAGTTATAAGCATATCACAACTCACTCATACTTGATAATGTTGTTTACACAATTCGATGTTGACACCTTAGGGTAGAGTTACGTGTATATCTAGTTATATATAGTAAGATATTCTATATATATGTGTGAGTCTTCCCACTTACCTAGCGTTGCCCATGTTCTCCCCCGTATAGATAATGCCGCCAAGGATGAGGACCCAAAGTGTTGGCCGGCCTGCTGCCGAATCACTAGGAGGGGGAACGGGTGAACGGGTTGGTAGAGGTGGAAGGGGTAGAAGACCTAGGGAAGGTAATGATGAGCGTGTTGAGGATTTGAATGGTCAAGGAAATGACAAGGGTTTGGGAGCTAATGAGGGTATAGAGGGAGTCAATGGGAATGTAGAGGGAGCCAATAGGGGTGCACCCGACTTCTCGATGATCACTGCCCAGCAATTACAGAACCTCTTACCCGCCATGCTAGCTCAGATTAGTAACCGAGGAAATGTTGGAAATCAAAATGGTAATGTGGTTAATGAGAACGTTGGGAATGTGATAGTGAATGACAACCGGGTGGGATGTTCATATAAGGAGTTCTTAGATTGTAACCCTAAGGAGTGTGATGGTAAGTGGGTACTGTAGTTCTTACTCGTTGGATTGAGAAAATAGAGTCTGTGCATGATATGAGTGGTTGTAGTATTGACCAAAAAGTGAAATACACTGCTGGTACATTTGTGAGTATGGCTTTAACGTGGTGGAACTCTCAGATCCGCACGCTAAGCCGGGAAGTTGCTGTTAGTATGTCATGGAATGATTTTAAGTTTATGATAATACAAGAGTTTTGTCCTAGTCATGAGATGCAAAAGTTAGAATCTGAGTTGTAGAATCACGCTATGGTCGGGGCTAGCCATGCTCTGTATACTGATAGGTTTCATGAGTTGGCGAGGTTAGTTCCTCACCTGGTAACTCCTGAGAGTAGGATGATTGAAAGGTATGTGTATGGCCTTGCCCCACAAATCCGTAGGATGATGGCAGCAACGGAGCCAAAGACTATGCAGAAGACAGTGCAGATTTCTGGAGCACTGACCGATGAGAAATGGATCAATTAAGAAAGTTGAGAAAAGAGGAAATGTGGGGGAAACTAGCAAGGATAAGAATGATAGGGATGACAATAAGAGGACTAGGATTGGGAATGTTTTTGCTACTACTGTAAACCCTGTAGGAAGAGAGAATATGGGTACTTGGTCTAAGTGTACCACGTGCAACTCCTACCATGCACCGGGAGGGCCTTGTCACACATGCTTCAACTGTAACTGCCTGGGTCATTTGGCAAAGGATTGTAAAGGTGTGTCGAGGAATGTGAATCTTGTTAATGCTAGAAACCCAACTGTTGGAGCATGTTATGAGTGTGGTAGTACCGACCATGTCAGGTCAGCTTGCCCTAGATTGAATAGAGCGCAAGAACCGAAAGGAAATCATCCAAATCAAGTTGCTGCTAATAACAAGGGTCAGGGTCGTGGAAACCAAGGGAACCAGGCTAGGGGTAGTGCATTCATGTTGGCAGTAGAGGAAGCTCGCCAGGATCCGAACATTATGACGGGTACGTTTACTTTGAACGATCATTTTGCCACTACCTTATTTGACTCTGGTGCCGACTATAGTTTTGTTTCAACTACTTTTATACCTCTGATAGGCTTAGAGCCCAACGACTTAGGTTTCAGATATGAGATTGAGATAGCTAGCGGGCAGCTAGTAAAGATTGATAAGGTTATTAAGGGTTGTAAACTAGAAATCAATGGTCATGTCTTTGACATCAATTTGATACCTTTTGGGCATGGAAGTTTTGATATGATTATAGGTATGGACTGGTTGTCTAATTATAAGGCTAAAATAATTTAGCATGAGAAGGTAGTGAGGATACCACTACCGGATGGCAAGGTTCTTAGAGTAGTAGGAGAGAGACCGGAAGAGAAAGTAAGATTGTTGATGAGTGCTAAGGCTAGTGATAATAAACAAGAAGAGATTGTTGTAGTTAGATATTTTCTTGAGGTATTCCCGGATGATCTATCTGGATTACCACCTATTCGGAAAATTGAGTTTCGGATTGAGTTAATCCCTAGAGAAACGCCGGTAGCAAAGTCTCCCTATCGTTTGGCACCTTCTGAAATGGAGGAGTTGTCTGGACAACTCAAGGAACTCCAAGACAAAGGTTTCATTCGACCAAGTTCGTCACCTTGTGGAGCGCCGGTATTGTTTGTTAAGAAAAATGATGGTTCTTTTAGGATGTGCATTGATTATAGAGAATTGAACAAGTTGACCGTTAAGAATCGTTATCCGCTTCCTAGAATTGATGATCTATTTGATCAACTGCAAGGGTCACAGTTTTTCTTAAAGATAGATCTTAGGTCTAGATACCATCAGCTGAGAGTGCATGAGGATGACATACCAAAGATTGCGTTTAGAACTCGTTATAGACATTTCGAGTTTACTGTAATGCCCTTTGGTTTGACTAATGCACCAGCAATATTTATGGATTTGATGAATAGAGTTTATAGGTCGTATCTTGATAAGTTTGTGATAGTGTTTATAGACGATATCTTAATCTACTCTAAGACTCAAGAGGAGCATGTAGAACATTTAAGGTTAGTCTTGGAACTGCTCAAAAAGGAGAAACTGTATGCTAAGTTTTCTAAGTGTGAATTCTGGCTAAGAGAAGTGCAGTTTCTTGGGCATGTGATAAATGGTAATGGAATTCATGTGGACCCTAGTAAGATTGAAGCTGTTAAGAATTGGAAAGCCCCTAGAACTCTGACTGAGGTTCGTTCGTTCTTAGGATTGGCTGGGTATTACCGTAGGTTCATTGAGAACTTTTCTAAGATAGCTAAGTCTCTTACTATCTTGACTCAGAAGTGTCATCTATACAGATCATAAGAGTCTTCAACATATCTTTAGTCAGAAAGAGTTAAATATGCGACAGCATCGCTGGATAGAGTTGTTTAGTGATTATGACTGTGAAATTCGCTACCATCTTGGTAAGGCGAATGTGGTGGCTGATGCCCTAAGTAAGAAGGAAAGAGTAAATCCTAAGAGAGTTAGAGCTATGAATATGATACTTCAGTCAAGTATCAAGGATAGGATACTGGCGGCTCAGAAGGAGGTTGTGGATGAGTTTGCAGGAAATAAGAAAGGATATAGATGAAGAGATAGAACAGAGAAGTGATGAAACTTTGTACTACCTGGATCGAATATGGGTACCTTTGAAGGGTGAGGTGAGAACCCTGATAATGGATGAAACCCATAAGTCAAAGTACTCTGTACACCCAGGAGCTGATAAGATGTATTATGATTTGAGAGTTTGTTATTGGTGGCCTAGAATGAAAAAGGATATAGTTGAATATGTTAGTAAGTGTTTGACTTCTAGAAGGATAAAGCTGAGTCATGCAAAGGCCTCTGGCTGCTCTAGTAACACTTAATTCCGTATAGAACTAGGAATAGATTAGCTATAGATTTGTGTACTAAGTTGCCTAGGACTAGTAGTGTCATGACACGAAATCTGGGTCATTAGGACTGATTGACTAAAGTCCTGCTCATTCTCAACCTATGCGCGAGGATTATACGATGGAAAGTTGGCTAGATTTGTATTTGTAATGATATAGTTGCTATACATGGTGTTCCGAACTCGATTATATTAGAATCATGATAGTCGTTCACATCGAAGGTTGTTGGCATCAATTGCAAAGAAGGGGCATTAGGACTCGTTTAGATATGAGTACGGCCTTATCATCCCTCAGACCGATGGTACATAGTGAGCATACTAATACAAAATTTGGGAAGACATGCTTAGAGTGTGATCCTGGACTTCGAGGAAGTTTGGATGTACATCTACCATTGGTTTGATTTTCGTATAACAATAGATATCATTATAGTGTGAGATGTGCTACGTTTCGAGAATGTATGTAAAAGGTGCGTTCGCCAATTTTGGTGGCTACAGGTTATGAAGGTCCCATTTGATAGGAACCTTAGTTATAGCAAAAGACTACTGAGAAGATCTCGCAGATTAAGGATATACCTTAAGTTTTCGCGTGGATCGTCAAAAAGTTATGCTAATAAAGGAGGAAGCCTCCTAGAATTTTTAGTGTAGGTGACTATGTCATGCTCAAAGTGTCGCCTTGGAAAGGTGTAGTATGCTTTGGGAAGAAAGGGAAGTTTAGCACCTAGTTTGTGACCATTTGAGATTAATTTTTTTTGAGTAAAATAGTCCCAGTGGCCTATCGATTAGATTTGCCTAAGGAATTGAATGGTGTTCATGACACGTTCCACGTGTCGAACCTTAAGAAGTGTTTAGCTGATCCAACACTACAAGTGCCTTTGGATGAGATTCGAGTTGACGCTAAGTTGAAATTTGTAGAAGAGCCTGTGGAAAACTTGGAAAGAGAGTTTAAGAAGTTGAAGCGTAGTAGGATTACCATCGTCAAGGTTTGATGGAATTCGAAACCTGGCCCTGAATTCACGTGGGAACGTGAAGATCAGATGAAATTGAAATACCCACATTTGTTTAGTAATGTTAGTAGTTGAATTACGGGGACGGAATTCTTTTAAGGGGGTAGAATGTAACCTTTGCCCTTTTTGTGTTCTTAATATTTCATTAATAGTCCTTTGACTATTTGACTTTTGTTGTTGACGGTGGTGATTTTTATGAGATATGTGATGATTTGAGGTTTATTGTAATTAATAATCCCTTTTTGAAGGTATTATTGTGTTATGTGTAATCAGGGTGGTTTGACCCGTGAATTTTGAGAAATGCCGAAAAACGAGTCCGACACGTCCGTTAATGTCCAAATGAGTTTTGAAGGGTTTAAAGTGAAAATATGTCGTGTAAATACTCTTGGTTAATAGAAAAGTATTTTTAAAATGAATAAAAATGCTAATTAACTTTGGGGTAAATTTTACGGTTGAGTTTTACGAGTATTTAAGTGATCCCGACACGAAAAGAAAGACCCGACACCCATAGGATTCCATATCCGGTCAAGAAGTCAAGAGGAGGCAAGTTGCCCTAAATTCTAGCTAATGTTGTCTCCTAAGTTGGTACATAAGATACCTATCCTCCACATTTTTTTCATAACACATTGTTTATTTCAAAACAAAAACACATCACACCTTGGTGGTGTGTGATTCGATCCAAATACGTATATATAAAATAAATAATATAAATACGTAATGATACTATCAATAATAGTAGATAAGTAAGTATTCCGTGAGGCTTTCAAAAGATTTCACTTTTATCCAAAGCAAAACCCTAAATACCTACCCGGGTCGTTTCCTGACGAGGCGTGCAATGGAAAGTCGAGAGTCGGTTTGACATTTGATGTTTCAATAACAAAGATTTGATTGAGTTTTCTAAATCTACAGGAAAAATAAATAAGGCAAACTAAAAACGAAAGCTATAAGAGCTAAAACCCTAAATCGTTAACGGGAATTAAAAAAACGCGACTCGAAAACCTAAATTATCAAATTTTAATCCTAAAATGACTTTTTAACTTTTTATAAATCCTAAGTGACTAAAATTCAAGAACAAAGAAAAGTAAACCAAAAACGAAAGCATTTAAAGTTAAAAACACGAAGAAAACGAGAACGGGATCGAAACCCGTTCTTTAAAAAACGAAATTCTAAAATTTTAACCCTACGAAAGCAAATTTAATTTTCCTAGGTGCTAAATGATAAAAGAAAATTAAAAAAAAGAATTATATTTTTTTTGATTTTTTAATAATTTTTTAAGAATTAAAAACAGTTTTAAAAAGAAAAAATGATTAAAAATAGTTAACAATCTTGGAAAAATCTGAAAAATGACTAAAAAGTACTTTGAACAGTGCTTGATTGAAGAAAAATAAAATGGCTTAAAGTGCTTATTGAAATAAGCACTAAATAAGCAAAACAAGCTTATGGGCTTATTGGGCTTAAAATGAATATAAAGAATAAATGTTGCAACACATAACCAGATGGCCCTATCTGGTGCTGTGGTTAGTGTGTGTTGTGTTTGGGACGAGTGTGTGTTAAAAGGGAGGTCACAGGGTCGAACCCTGTGGCTTCCCTTTTTAAAAACTTTTTTTTTAGATTTTCTTTTTGCAATCTTATAAAACAAGCCAAAATATTAAACTTTAAAAAAATGGCTTTTTACAAAAACTTAAAAATAAGCTAAAATAAGCAAAATAAATTGACAGTTTGGGCCTTTTTTACACTAAGTCTAAAATAAGCTAACTGTTTGGCATTTTAAGGATAAATAAGCTAGTGAAAATGGGAAATAAGCTAAAGCAGATAGTTTACTATACCTAATAAGCAATGTGAACAAAAATAAGCAAGAAAACAGACAAATAAGCACAGGAAAGCAATAAGCCCTTTGGTTGAAAACTGCCAATCAAACAGCCTAAGGGACAATTTTTAAGCTTAATTTTAAGCACCAAATCAGATCCTTATGGACTAACAGCTTATATGCCCTTAAAGCTTATCCAACTAGCTACAATAATTAGCAAAGAAAAAGTGGTTTGAAATAAAGATAAGCCATGAAAAAGTTAAAGGAAAAAGCTGTCATTGCAGAACCACTAGTTTTTTGGTTTTCTTTACAAAGACAAATCTGCTTATGCAGCCTACAAAATAAGCTAGGAAAAGGGTTTTAAAAGCTAAAATAAGCTCAAACAGATTGAGCTTGACCACCAATGAGCTTATGCTCTGAATTTCAAACTCTAAAAACAATTTTAACTAAACTAAATTTAAATATGAAAAAGGGCTTTCAAAACTAAAAAATGACTTGGCAGATTTTAAGAAAACTTTTGCAAAACTAAAGTAAAGTTGAGTAAACTTTTTCTACTGCATTATAACACTAAAAACAACACAAACAAAACCTTAAAAACAAGAATTGACAATACGCAGTTTGAAAAAGTTCACAAGACCACAGATTTAAAGTATTTGTACAAGACACCTAAAAACTTAATTTTATACTTTAAAAAACTGTTAAAACTGATTAGAATTCCTTAGATATGCTTGTTAAGGTTGACTTAGTGACCCAAATGGTTTAAAGACCATTTTTGACCCATTTTTTCCCTTGACCCAAACACCTCTTTAAGGACAGATTTTTGCAATTTTAAACTAAAACAGGTTAAGATAAGCATTATACTAAATCAAATAAGCATAATAAAGACAAGATTAACATTTAAAAAGCAGATATAACTAAATAAGCAGATGAACAGTGAAAGTAAGCTAAAAATTGAAACTGAGACTTACAAGTGGTCCAAATGTTTTGTAAAGGTCCTAAATCTATCCTAACCCCCTAGTCCATGTTCTGAATTAGCTTTTAACCCAAGGATCCATCCATTTTTGATCCTTCATCCATTAGCAGCATATAAAACATCACCAAATCCAAACCAAACAGCAAAGTTACTTTTGAAAGAGATTTGCAATGGACCAGTGAAAGAGAATTGAGAAAAGTGACTTATAACAACTCTGAGATTAAAATAGAATTTAAAGAGAGCTTATGAAATAAACTGAAACTTTCATTAAGAGCTTAAAATTGTTACAAGGCTTTTTAAATTTAAATGACAGAAAATTTAGATTGACATTAAATTAAAATTACACTACTCATAAAAACATTAAAATTAAGATTATACTACTCCTAAGTTATATTAAAACTACTCCTAGATACTGTTACAATGAAAATCCTAAAACTATATATAAAAAAAACTCAAGTGCAGGGTCTTCACTTGTGCTTGTTGTGTTTGTTGTGTGAGAGGAATCAAAGCCTTATCATAGCCATCCATCCTTCTTGCTCTCCAAGCTCTAAATCCTGGCCATTGATTTTTTTTGTCTTTGCTCATCAACGAATGAGAGTGGAGAGGATTGCCAAGGTGGTTTTGGGGATTTATGAGGTGGGGTTGAGTTTTGGAGTGTAGTTGCAGGAATCGAGGTAAACATAGACAGGGATGATAAACAGTGTTTTGTTGGGGTATATGGGGGAGGTATAAAAGGGTTTTTGAGGTTTAACAGGGTAAAACTTTATGGTAGGATGACAGAAATGCCTCCAAGGTGATAATTATTGTTGCAAGTGATGTTCCTTGGGTGTTGATTGTTTGGGAGATTGGCAATAACAGCCCTCAACTTGTATTCTTTTTGTCATGATAAGTCCCATTCGGCTACATGACAGTTATGCGGAAAATGGATATGAGGCTTAACAGTTGTTATGTGGTTTGGGCTTGGTATACATTGTTTGGGCCAGTTATAATGAAAAAGGGTATTGGGCCCTTTTAGTCTTCATATGATACATTAATAGGCTGACCCGGCCCATTAGATGGGTATGGGTGGGCCCGTTAAGTATTTCTTCGGTTTCGACTTCGTCTTGACTTGTTGACTTTTCTGTTGACTTTGACTTTGATTTTGAATTTTTCTGCTCTTTCTGTTCTCGTGCTCGGTTTTGTTGTTTTGGCTTTGTTTTTGTCCTTTAGTGAATATCCGATACCTGCATAGTACAAACACAAAAACAAGCATATATGTGGCATTTTATGTACGTTTTTGGTCGTTTAAGTCCGTTTTTAATAGAAAATGGTATGTGTAATTAAGCACATACCAAAATCACCCATACTAAAATATTGTCGTGTCCTCACGCAATGCTACAAGTAAACACTTAAGAAAACTAAGACCCTCAATCCCCCTCGACTAATAACCTCGAAAAGTAGCTAAGTGTTCATCAAGGGGAATGAAAGAATCAAAAGCTTTAAAAAGCCCCGTCTTTACCATTCTTAATATTTTACACTTACTACACGATATTTTTTGTATTTTTCCTTTTGCTTTTTCTCAACTAACTAACATGTTTGACTTTCGTTATTTTTATAACTTTTCGGGTCACGGAATAAGAAGCATTTTAATCCTAAAATGCCCTAAAAGATAAATTCATCCGTTCCACTTTCATTATTCCTAACCAAGCTTTAAAATGGAAACAACCGTAAAATACAAGTAAAGATCTAACACTACTCATATTGTAACTTGTGAAACTTGTCACTCCCGACAATTATTAATCTTAGGTGAAACGTGCCATTCGAATTTCAACCATGGATTCAACGTTTGCAAACTTTCTATCTTCCGTTCCACCCCAGAATAATGATTTGAAGGCGAGATCATCCTGTACGACTTTCGTCTCGGCACTTCCCAACCTTGCGGCAAGTGACCAGGCTTTTATGACACCCCACAAGAGACTAGTATCGAGATTCACGAACCTCGGCTTCAAAAACCTCTAGTTCCGTATATACATAGCTTATTAAGAAAAAGCACAACTTATAATGAAATAGTCTTAGTCAAAGCATATTTATAAATAACAAAAAGAGATTTCTCTATATTATTAAATCACATACATAACATTACATTGACATGATACAATTAAAATCCTCGACCTTTTAGAAGGCCGCAACATCGGTTGTGAGCAGGCAAGATGCAACAAACTTTTATCAGCCACAGATTATTATGTGCCTTATTTAGAAGACTGCAACATCGGTTGTGAGCCGGCAAGATGCAGTAAACTTATTTGCCCACAGTTTATAATTATTACTCATTTTTTACACTTTATATTACCACGATATAGTGAAAATTCTTTTTGGAAAATTTAAGTATAAATGTGAACTAAAATTATTGATATCAACCATACTTCAAAATTGTTGTATTTAATTTTAATTATCGAAAAGAAGCACGTAATATAGTCCGGTAAGAAGGCTATGTGGAGAGAAAAAGTCCACAAACTACACTTATGAGCTCTTAAGATTTCCAACTAATCCTTGTTTAGCATCCAACTCATAATTAACAAATTTAAAATCTTTAATAAAAAGATCCGCGAATGCTTAGTCTAAAAGTTAAGGAACAAGTTAGAGCTCAACACGCTCGATCGAGTCAAAATTTATTCTTATTCTACCCAGCAGGAAAGTCAAAATTGTGACAAAACACTTATTTTGTTTTTGAAAATTTTTAAATTTTTTCATTTTTTTAGTATTTTGGTGGTAAAAACGGGATTACGTGAAAACAACGGCTGCAAGTATAATCAAATCGATAGATCGCCCCATACTAGAACTGAACATTGTCATCAATGTTTTAAGAAGGGTCTCTACGTAAATCTAAAGCCGTTTATTAAGTATGATCAAAGATAAACGTTAGTCGATAAGATTAGGATATTGGATTCCCAAAATAAAGCTGAGGATTTGAAGCTCGAGTAAATGAAGGACTAAAACCGTGAGCACGAGAGGCTTTAAAATCCGGGCAATCCTGGACATACAACAAAAACCACAAAACACGAGAAAGGAAGAGGCGAGCCTCCTCACAACACACTTATTCATTAATACTACTTGAGTCACAAGCTCGACTCGACCCCGAATTTATTAGTCCATGGGGGAGCAAGTGGAAGATAAAATCTCCATCGGACTTTCATTCAAGCGGTTTGGATAAACATTGAATTTCATGAAAGTTCCACTCTGATGTGATACACCCGACATAAAAGAATGATAAATGGAGATGTCAGGGTCAAAATGGTATCTTCATTCCTATAGGAGAGAATATATGGAGGAGCAACGAGATACATGAGAAAAGGAAGAAAGATACATACGAATGTTGTGTTTTATATGCCTGGACCAATAGGATCACAAATGACACCTTATCATTACTCTTTGATTATGAGCTTAGTTGACCGGCAGGTGACCCGATAATTGTTCAACCAGTATTGTTCATTTATTAATTGGTATTGATTTTGGTGGTGGCTACGGTTGTAATAAAACAATCATCAAGCACAATAAGGGGTAACAGTCCTTGGATAGGCATAGGGTATTAACAGGATCACCACTGCTTTAATTCCCTATGGTAGATTATAATTAAACTATAGGATGCTTTATGCGGATGCGTTAATCGTGACAGGATTGTTCGTGTCTAGGTCTTAGGAAGAAGTACCGCCTAAGTCTTAAGAATGATATGCCGCCTTGAGATAAGCAGCCATTGCACTAATTAATCAAACCAACATTAATTGGATTTAACATGGTTAATACTGTTGTTCTATGTATTCGGCTGTTTCGCTCTTTTTGTCTTGTGTTTATTGCTTTAGTGTTTTGTGCTTAGATTGATACTTGTAACCATAAACTGTGCCAGTCTCCTTAGGCTGAAAAAAACCCTCTTTTACCTCTAGTGAATATGTATAGCATTAGGTTTAACCTGTATTTGACTAATCTAGATAGAATTAAAATATTGGATCATGAATAATATGTTAACTCGCACTTGCTTAGTGTTTACACCTTACTTACCGCGAAGCATCTTGAGGGTATCTGCCCGTTAAAGGGCTTTGTTCTTTAGGTTGTCGGACTTAATTATAAATGTAACCTGATAATCATTAATAAACACCGATTCATCGACACCATCAAGGTTTTTGCGCCGTTGTATGGTCGGGGGTTATGATTCTCCGCTCTTGACTTAGTGAGTGTGATTAGTTTAATCTTTATTCTTTTTAGTATTTCTAACCTTTAACTTGTTTAGTGTAAAATTATTAATTCTGATTTCTAACTGCTAATTGTTAGACATTTCGTTTAATAGTGTGCTTTTAATTATTGCATTTTAATTGTTTGTTTTTATATAGTATCTATGATTCTTGAGATCTGATCACTTGATACGGCGTATCCACCAGTTGGATACGACGTATCTAACTTTCTACTCAGGACAGCGTGTGTGTGTATGTCTAACGCGCGTAATTTGTTCTTCCAAAACACTACGGATAGATTCAGTGAATCAATACGGTTGTTATCAGCTATTCAACAGACTCATTAGGCGAATGTATGATCGATAGAATACGGCGTATAAGTATCTGAATATAAACAACAGTTTAGAATTTTCCCCCGTTATATAGCATCATACTAACAATTTCCTCCATTTTTGAGAAAGTGGTGATTGCAGAATACAACTTTAGGCGATGGAGGCTGTGATGACTTAAAGAGGGGGGAAAATGGGCATGCTAACTCACCGAAAATCACAAATTTAATCGGTGATGTATTTCTGATGATATTGTAGGACAACACCTTCAATGGCAATGAACGGAGAAGATTGTTCCGACCCCACATTGCAAGAGTGCTGAAATAAACCGATCGATTAAAATATCTAATGTGGTGAAAAATGTACTATGATTACACGTCTTCTCGAAATCACTTAGTGGAGATGCCGAAAAATGATGGAACGATGAGATCAAGGGAAAAGCCATCAGTTGGAATGAAACGTGTAATAAGTTATGTCCCCCAGATTTTGATATGCCCAAGAGAAGGACATTTTCCCTTCCACATCTCAAAAGGTGTATTCAAAACTTTCTTAGTGGGTACACGATTTAAGATATGGGTGGCTGTCTCTAATTCGTAACCTCAGAAGCTTATAGGAAGTGTTGCTCGACTCATCATAGATCGGACCATGTCTAACAGGGTTCTATTTCTCCTCTCAGTAACTCTATTTAGTTGTGGTGTTCTAGAAGAAGTTAACTGTGAAACTATACCACAGTTTTTTAAGATGATCGAAAAATTCAATACTAAGGTATTCTCATCCCTTATTGGATCGGAGTACCTTTATCTTTCTGCCCAGTTGGTTCTTTACCTCGTTTTGATACGTTTTGAATATTTCAATGGTATCCGACTTATGTTTAATCAGATAAATATATCCATATCTACTGAAATCATCAGTAAACCTAACGTAGTAGTGTTTTCCATCTTTTATGGCAGATCGGAATGGTCCACACACATCTGTGTGTACTAAGTCCAATAGTCTTTCACCCCTTTTACATGATCCTGTGAATGGTGATTTAGTCATCTTTCCTAATAAGCAAGACTCGCATACATCATCTGATTTAAAATTGAATGATTCCAACACTCCATCCTTTTGGAGTTGGGTGATGCGTTTCTTGTTTATGTACCCAAGACGGGAATGCCATAATTTTTATTTATCAAGCTCATTAGACGAACCAACATTTAAAATTACATTGCCATTATGACTAATACATTCAACAGTTTCATATATGCCTTTGCATGGAGTAGCTTTAAACATAAAACAACATTGAATAAACCAAAATATCTCCATTCTCATTATCAAATGAGAATTTATAACCATCCTTAAACAAAGCATGAAATGAAATAATGTTTCTTGTCATTTCTGACGAATAACAACAATTATTTAAATCTATCCTAACTTCAGACTTCAGCATGAGCTCATACTTTCCAATCCTTGTCACAAAAGTGATTTTCCTGTTTCCCATGACTAAGTTGAGCTCTCCATGCTTCAACCTCCTACTTTTCTTTAGACCTTGTAAAACAGTGCAAATGTAAGTACCACACCCTGTATCCAGGACACACGAATCCAAAGTTATAGTTTGTAGAGTTCAATCATAAACATACATGAGTGACTACCCTTTTCGACCTTTCCGTCTTTGAGTTCCTTCGGGTGTTTTGGGTAGCTACGCTTCCAATGCCTATTTGTGTTATAGTAGAAGCATACTGCTTCCTTTGGATCTCTTGTAGGTGCAATCTCAGATTTATCCTTTCTCTTAGACCCACGATCGAACTTTCCTTTTGCGGCCTTTCCTTTCCAGTTGGAATGATAAGTCTTTCTTTTATTTGCATTGTGACCAACAGTCAACACAGGAGCTGCTAAAGTAGAGGGCACATCAATTTTCTTGATCCCTTGCTCAGCAGTTTGCAGTAAGCTACTGAGTTTCATTATTAAGGTCTCTTTCTCGTTCATTTGATACGAGAGTACAAACTGATTGTAATCAACTGGAAAATCGGATAGGATTATGTTGATAGAAAGCTCAGCGTCGAACACCTTGTTTAAAGATTCCAATCTGTCAAAGTACCCTTTCATCTCTTAGACAAAAGCACAAATAGAGGCTCCAGGTTCCGGTTTACAAGCCATGATGGATTTAACAACATCAAGGCATTCCTTGCTTGCCTTTGCCTGAAACATTTCTTTGAGATGTTGGTTCATTTCATAAGCCTAAGTGTTCTCAAAAGTCTTTTGCAGTTCAGGGCACATGGAAGATTCCATGATGCATGACACTTTGTTTGCGTCATCATAGTGCTTTCGGTGAGCATCAATCTCTTCTTGGGTTGAATCATCATCAATTGTGAGAATTTACTCATCGAGAACATACTCTTTGTTCTCGTACCTTAGGGTGAACCTAAGGTTTCGCATCCAGTCCATATAGTTAGGACCGATGAGCCTTTCCCTCCTAAGAACTGAGAGTAATGAGAAGTTTACGTTATGTGCGGGATTGGGAGCGGGAGGATTGACGCTATTTTCAATAGACATCTATAAGATAAAACAGATTTAGTTTGCATGAATATACCTTAATTAATTACCCAATTTTAAATTAAGGCTAGGATCCATATTTTAGATTCGTTTATGAAGAGGCTTGTCGTAATCACATCACGAATTTATTTTAGGTAGATAATGTCTTTGTCAATTTCATTCTCTATGAAATTCCTAGTTCTTCTGTGATTCATTGATTTTGATCAATGGCATGTTAATCTTAGATATGCTCATCTGCTATTCATGACTGAGATGCGAGGATCATAAATAAGATGGTATATTTAACCATGCAAAAGCCCGCGTGGTCCTCGGCTCGAGTTTGCTCGAGAATCATGAGTCCCACATACCTCTCACTTATGTTCTCTTATTAATGTGTCGGTAAACCACACGCGCTCCATTAATAACCCATATGAGAGATGTTCGGTTTTCATAGGTTAGCATACTATTCACATTTGTTATATTTAAAACGGGAATTTTATTTTAGTACTTTAAAATTAATACTTTTAATCTTGACATCATCCTATGAAAAGTTCTCGGTAGCTCCATTGAATGCACAAAAAAGCGGAGAAGCGGGTCAGCGCGAAGCATACTAAAAACCCGACTTCTTTAGGGAAGCAAAACGACCCGCCTTATACCTCTCTTATAGTTTGTTCATTATGGGTGAGCCAATTTACCAATTGACTAACGATGTATTTAGATTTAATGATACATATACAATATTAATTATAATATGTATAAGGTTTCTATTAAACATTTTAAAGTTTTGCGTTATATTTTAAACATTTTAAAATTTCAGGGGTGATATCATCTAATAACGTCATACTTTACTATCATTTATCCCATCTATTTTACTCACTTTTATATAATTATTGCAAGATATTGGTACTTAATTGCTTAAAGTTTATTATTGCAGTAATTATGGAGTCACTTGTGAAGAAGAAGCAAAAAGGCGCAATTCTAGAGCATAATTGAAGACATCTGAAGAAAGTCTAAAAATTACACCAATACGCCGTATCCAGAATGAAGATACGGCGTATCTGCGCCAGCTCATCACAAGAACACGTAATGATCAATTCCCGATTCGGCGTATCCACTACTCTCCAATACGTTATATGCACAACTGTTCATCAGTCAAATATTCACATTTATTATGATTGATGGTAATTGTTCTTAATTGATTTGATCTTATCGCGGACTTCAAGGAAATTAACCCTATATGTCGTATCCGCTACTCTCAATACGGTGTATCGAGGGATTTTCAGACACTATAAATACGAGACTCAAATACGAGTTTCAGTGTGCAAAAACATATTCTCTGTATAAT
>BQNB010016479.1:38970-71568 GCA_026074375.1 Tanacetum coccineum
TTCATATATAATTATTTCATATATAATTAATTTTTATAACTTAGGGTCGACATTGTCGACCCTAAATGTCGACCCAAAACTGATTTGTTGACTAGCCACATTTGGTTGAAAAAAGTGGGTCCCATGCCAATATTAGGGTCGACATTGTCGACCCTAATTTTTGGCCGACCCCAACACCTCATTTTGTTGTAGTGATTACACATGTTACTGAACCGCTATAGGTTGTGTTGCTTGATTGTCAGCTTACTAAGTTACTCCTTTTTTTCTCTCAGTTAAACCATCACCACACATGATCCTCAAATAATTTTAGCACATCCATTTTCAAATAGAAACACAAATATTTTTTTCTCCATCTCTAATTGATTCTATCATGATTGTTGATTTATGGTTTATAATTTTGTTTTACAGAATAACTGGTGGGGGTTTGATAGTGATTTGGCAGGCAAGACTGCGGTGGAGAAAGAGGAGGAGGTGGAAGAAGAAGGTTAATGATTAAAGTGAAAGGATTTTTGATGTTCTGAATTGAAACCAGTAAGTATATCTATTATTTTATGGTGACTTTTAAACAATTTTCATAAAACCATATCAGTTGTGATAAGAGTGATATGCAAATCATTTGTCCCCGCTTATTAACGGTAATTTATACCATTGTTATGAGTGGAAGTTAGATAAAAAAAGTCAAACTAAAAGTCAAAGAAGAGCTCAAGCACAATTGGCGGGAAAAGCAGTTACCAACAGACATTTCATTTTATCTTTCATTTTATTAGTATAAATACATAACTCTGTAATCATTTTCATTCATGTTTTGGAATTACAATTCTCTCTTGTAACAAACCTTGAACTCATTCAACTAATAACAAATCCCTTTCATTCTATCTCCAAGATTCTTTTCTTGTTGTTTGAATCTTCTGGTAGTTTGAAGATCAAAGTACCATTTCACTGATTGAAATCTACTTTGGATCATATCAAGTGGTATTAGAGCTGCCTTCTTGGCAACTCAAATCTTGTTCTTTTCACCAAATTGTTCAAAGTTGGTTACTTTTCTGGTGTCTATCAGTTTACTACACTGGTAAGCTGATCAAGATTGTTTGTTATCCGTCAGAAATACGACCAAGTGTCAAATACCCATCGCGATCACAAGAACAGCCCATAAGTGGTTAAATTCTCTGTTCTTGAACTAATGGTCAGTTTTGGTTGATTTGATTTGGCCAAGAACGGTTACAAGTTGTTAGGTTTGTTATTCGAACGAAGGGTAGAGGATAACTACTAACAACACAACATAATTCAATAACAAACAATCCCCAAATCCCAATGGCACCTGCTACAAGATCCATTGTTGGTACTAGTAACAATGAAGATGGGGGTGTTAATGAAAGATTGTCATCTTTGGAAGCATCATTGGAACGAGTTACAAGAGCATTACAAGAAATGGTGACCATGAATCAAGGAATGAATGTTCATGGGAGAGCTTCAAATCAGAATCAGTTTACAAGAATGACTAAGGTCGAATTTCCTAAATTCTCGGGAGATGATGTTAAGGGGTGGATTTTCAGGTGTGAACAATTCTTCTCCATTGATGAGATTCCTGAGAATCAGAAGGTAAAACTCATCTCTGTTCATCTGTTTGATACTGCATTACTTTGGCATAGGCAGTTTATCAGGCTTAATGGAGAAAATGTTACTTGGAATGTGTATAAGAATGGGATTTTACAAAGGTTTGGAACTGTGTTTGATGATTCAATCAGTGAGATTAGGAAAATCAAATACCAATCTAATGCCAAGGATTATCAAGATGCATTTGATACCTTATTAAGTAGGGTGGATATCAGTGAAGAACATGCTGTGAGTTTCTATTTGGGTGGGTTGCCACCTGAAATTGAAATGGGAGTGAGGATGTTTAAGCCCACAACTTTGGCAGATGCCTATCAGTTAACAAACTACCAAGAAGCTACTTTGGAAGCTGTGAGAAAAAAGAATAAAGCAGTGGTGAATTCTCAAATGGGTAGGTTTGGAAGTGGTAATTCTGGGTATGGAAATAATTCAAGACCTTCTTTGTTGCCCTTACCTGTTACAACCACTAATTGGAGAACTAAACCAAACACCCCTGCAACTACATCGGTCAGGAAACAATTGACTCACAAGGAATTAGATGATAAGAGGTCAAAGAATCAATGTTTCTATTGTGATCAAAAGTATGTGCCTGGCCACAAGTGTAGTGGGAGGCTATATTCTTTGGAAATCATTGAAGGAAATAGTGACAAGGGGGAGAATTTAGATGAACAATTTGATGAAGGAGTGTTTGGCTCTGAGGATAATGCAGTGGAAAATGTTAGTGAGGACTTGCATGATTGTGCTCTTGAGCCAGATACAGTTACACAACCTCAGATCTCTTTAAATGCCATATCAGGGGTTAATACCTTCCAAACAATGAGGATAAAAGGCCAAATCAACAATAAGTCTGTGAACATTTTGACCCATAATTTTTTGGATCTCTCTACTGCCAAACAAAACAACTTGGATGTCCAGTTAAAGGAAGTTATCCACTACAAGTAAAGTACATGGTGGTAACTTTCTGACTAGTAATCATGTGTGTAAAGGGGTGACTTGGAAATTGCAAGGGGAAGCATTTCAGGCTGATATGATGTTGATACCTTTGGGTGGGTGTGAAATGGTGTTAGGGGTACAATGGTTGGCAACCTTAGGGGACATAGTTTGTAATTTCTTGCAGTTGAGGATGGAGTTTATGTATCAAGGAAGGAAGGTAGTTCTCAGGGGAATTCCACAACCTGCAATGCAGTGGATGCAGGGGAAGCAAATTGGGTCAAAATTGTTTTCTATGACATTGTGTGTATACCCTTCTTCTTCTGGTGTTCAAGCTGAGTTCATGAGCACAGGTGTATCTAGTGAATCTACTAATGTTCATCCATCCTTAATTCCCCTATTGCATAGGTATGAGAAAGTCTTTGCTGTCCCAAAGTCTCTGCCACCCAACAGGAAACATGATCATAGAATTCCTTTGCAAGAAAATACATCACCCATAAACATTAGGCCTTATAGACATCCTCCCATACAGAAAGATGCTATTGAGGCCATGGTTAATGAATTGTTAGATAGTGGGGTTATAAGGGAAAGCCATAGCCCTTTCTCCTCACCAATTGTGATGGTTAAAAAAAAAGATGGGACTTGGAGAATGTGTGTGGATTATAGAGCTTTGAATAAGAAAACTGTGAAAGACAAGTTCCCCATTCCCATAATAGAAGAATTGATTGATGAATTGTTTGGAGCTCAAGTGTTTACTAAACTAGACTTAAGGTCAGATTAGGATGTGTGAGGAGGACATACCCAAGACAGCTTTTAGAACTCATCAAGGGCATTATGAGTTTCTAGTTATGCCATTTGGCCTAACAAATGCACCTTCTAGTTTTCAAGCTCTAATGAATGAGGTGTTTGCTCCTTTCTTGAGAAAATTTGTTCTAGTTTTCTTTGATGACATCCTAGTGTTCAGCAAAGACATGACAGAACATGCTAAACACTTGGAGTTGGTATTAGACACTATGGAATCACAACAGTTGTATGCTAAAATGAGTAAATGTGTGTTTGGGACAACACAGGTTGAGTACCTTGGTCATGTTATTTCTGGAAAGGGTGTGTCTACTGATTCCACTAAGGTACAAGTTATGAGAGATTGGCCTACTCCTGTGAATATCAAGAAATTGAGGGGTTTCTTGGGGCTTACTGGGTATTATAGGAGGTTCATTAAGAACTATGCAGCTATTAGCAGACCTTTGACTGCATTGTTAAAGAAAAACTCTTTTGAATGGTCTGACTTGGCTCAACAAGCATTTGATAATTTGAAGGAAGCAATGTCTAATGCTCCTGTACTAGCCCTACCAAATTTCCAACAAGCATTTGTAGTGGAGACTGATGCATCTGAGGAAGGAATTGGAGCAGTATTGCAACAAAATGGGCATCCTATTGCTTTTCTCAGCAGATCATTGGCACCAAGACACAAAGGATTGTCAACATATGAGAAAGAATTGTGGGCTGTAGTTTATGCTTTGGAAAAATGGAGAGGTTACTTGTTGGGAAGACACTTCAAGATAAAAACAGACCATTTTAGCCTTAAGTATCTGATGGAACAGAGGTTATCTACTCCTTTTCAGATAAAATGGCTTCCCAAATTGCTAGGCTATGATTATGAGATTTTGTATAAAAAAGGAAGTGAGAACATTGTGGCTGATGCACTTTCCAGATCTTCATTACCCTCTTTACAATCTATGATAGTGTCAGAAATTTCAAATGATTTGTTGCAAAGAATTCAAGCAAGCTGGGTGACTGATCTTAGTATTCAACAAATCATCCAAAAGGTAAATGATGAAGGGAATGTAGAATCTAAATTCAGTTGGCAAGATGAACAGCTGAGAAGACATGGAAGATTGGTGATTGGAAATAATGCTCAATTGAGGTCAGAATTGCTCAAGTACTACCACAATGAACCTTTGGGGGGACACTCAGGGGTAGAGGCAACTTACAAAAGGTTGAAAACTATGTTTTATTAGAAGGGAATGAAGAAGTCAGTCAGGGAGCATGTTAGAGTTTGTCATACTTGTTAGTGTCATAAACCAGATTTGGCTCCATATCCTGGTCTATTACAACCTTTGCCCATTCCTACTAATATTTGGACTGATATTTCCATGGATTTCATTGAAAGTCTTCCTTCATCTCATGGAAAGACAGTGATTATGGTAGTTGTGGACAGACTCAGTAAATATGCTCACTTTGTTCCAATGGCTCATCCTTTTAAGGCTGCTCAAGTGGCACAACTGTTCTTAGACACAATCTACAAATTACATGGTTTGCCTCACACAATAACCAGAGACAGAGATAAAGTTTTCATTAGCCATTTCTGGAAAGAACTTTTCAAGAAATTGGGAGTTACCTTGCAACTATCTAGTGCCTCCATTCCTCCCGGACAGCTGGACCACACGACGTAAATGATAGATGTGTGAATGTTACTTGAGGTGCATTGACAAGTGCACAGACCAAAAGAAATTAGTGTAAATAGATACCCTGGGCGAGTTTTTTGGTATAAACATAACTATCACACAGCCATTAATACTACTCCATTTGAAAGTGGTTAGGGTCAAAGCTCCAACTCATGTGTCCTATATGGCTGGTGACTCGCATGTAGAAGCTGTGGATAGGTCATTGGTAGCTAGAGAAGCTGTAATTGCTTTGTTATAATTCCATTTAGATAGAGCACAACAAAGAATGAAGCTATTTGCAGAAGTGCAAGAAAAGTGACAAGGAGTTTTTTAATGGTTGGGGATTGGGTGTTTGCTTGAAAGGACAAAACAGTTTTTTTATGTTTTTTTGTTCCGTATTTTTTGCCTTTTTCTATTTTTGACTTGTAAAACTTTATAGTTTCTGTTCCACAGTTTTATCCACTTTATTAACAGACAAGCCAGTTTTTATGGTTTTATGGTTTTCTGCTCAGGATTATTTGTGTTTTACTACTTTTGACTTATCAAACTTTAGATTTTCTGTTCCGTTTCTTTTATATTGCAGCTTTATAACAAAAACAAAAAATACGGAGCAGAAAATATAAAGTTTAAAGTTTGATAAGTCAAAAGTAGTAAAACACAATAAATTCGGAGCAGAAAATATAAAGTTTGATAAGTCAAAAGTAGTAAAACACAATAAATACGCAGCAGAAAACCAAAAGCAGATTTATAATAAAAACAAATAAAAAAAAAACGAAGTAATGAATAAATAAATGTTATGAGTGGAAGTCAGATAAAAAAAGTCAAACTAAAAGTCAAAGAAGAGCTCAAGCATAATTGGCGGGAAAAGCAGTTACCAACAGACATTTCATTTTATCTTTCATTTTATTAGTATAAATACATAACTCTGTAATCATTTTCATTCATGTTTTGGAATTACAATTCTCTCTTGTAAGAACTCATTCAACTAATAACAAATCCCTTTCATTCTATTTCCAAGATTCTTTTCTTGTTGTTTGAATCTTCTAGTAGTTTGAAGATCAAAGTACCATTTCACTGATTGAAATCTACTTTGGATCATATCAACCACCACTGTCATAATCTATTTCTCCAGTTCTCGAACAGTTCTTATATTTTAATATGATTGCTTGATTTCTAAGTGATAATTTATTTTTCTATCTCTCACGTTTGTATTTTAAACTGATTCGACAAAAAAAAAAAATTTTGACCAATAGTTCTTGTGTTGTTGACTCATACATGGTTCTTAACATATAACCTTGAGTTTATAACATCTTGCACTTATATTTTTTATGTTAAAGAAAATGTGTCTAATTAAACCATGTGTTTGAGCTTTGAGCAAATTTGTCGAAACCGTTTTTAAGATTTGTGTTTATAGTTGAACTTGAGAAAATCTTTCTAAACCATGTGTTTAAGCACACGAGTGTTTAGTAGAAAAGTATTACTGCAATATTGAAAGTTCCAACACAGTAAATTTACTTTGAAAAGCTCTCCAGCTTAAAAACGTAAATATTCTATACTTTTCTAAAGCTGGTAGATGTATGGAAAAATGTACATATTCTAAGTAACATGCTTATAACTTGATTTCTGTATAGGTGAAACTTGAAGACATCGGAAAATTAGAGGAAGCCGCGCGAGTCTTGAAAATCAAACTTCAGCGTGGATCAACTATAACAGTTGCCAACTATGCTTAAAGATATATTTAGGAAGTATACAAACTCTAAGGACATGTTCTGTTTGGGCAAAGTAAACGGGTAGAAACTTCTCATGCTTTCTGCAAAGGCAACTATATTCAAGTTTTCTAAAGTGAATCTCTATAGTTCAAGAAGATCAGTGCAAGTTTGATTTTCTGAACAATCTTTAAAACATTAATAATTAACGGCTAAAGCTAACCTAAATGTACATTATCAAAACAAATCAAATATTAAATATACATTACCAAATGACTTTTGTTGCATGATGTTATGTTTTTCATAATGGGTGTGGGTCTAATTGTCAATGCGATATTCAATTAAACCAGTAGGGTCAGCTCACAAGACCATTAGCAGCCCCTCTCTTGTGATTTAGAGGTGACTGGAGATTAGAGGTGTCCGGGTCGGGTTAGGAGCATTATGGTTCACGTCTATTCGGTTTTTAAAATATGAAACCTGACCCATAACTCGACCCTATAAGAAAATATGTTTTTAGGTTCGGGCCTATCAGGTTGCGGGTTAGTCGGGTTGAGTCCCACTTGGCAAGTAATTGGTGAGTACTTTATATCAATTTCTATATAAGTTTTTATTTTTCTAAAGTTGGTTCTAATGTGATGCATGATGATCCCAGAAGTGACTGGGAAAGCAATTGAAGAAACTGCTGTTACAGTATTGAGACTCTACCAAAACCAAAATTATAGGTGCTCAATGCCACGTATTTCAAAACGCTACTAAATTCGTACGTATATGTAATATTTTGTCTCAAAACACTGTACTTTTCTAAAGGAGTAAATAGAGTGTATATAACTATGTACATAGAAGATTTAATAATAATGAAACAGGCAACCTGCAATTTTATTGGCGCCATAAGTTTTATAAGTTATTAATAAAGACAAAAGTAACAATGCTATCATCCTCCTCATAATCTATTGTTTGAATAGCTAAACAAGCCAAGTAAAACTCTGTATACTTCAGACACCATATCATTTAGACCGATTGTAATACTATGTATACTTTAGACAGTTGTATGAATAGCTAAAGAAGCCAAGTAAAAAGTAAAATTAGTGACAATAAAAATCAGTCACCATCAAATTGTTCCTAAAGTATGGCTGTATCAATAATCAGGAAAACAAGGAAAGATTCACTTTCTCTAAATGATCGAAACTCAGTGGAAAATCTCAGAGAATCAGAGGATACAGGAAAATGATCAATAGTACCGTTAACTGATGCGACCACTTTCTTAAGTTGAGGCGCAACCACATTGAATACATTTGGAAGCGAGAGTGATTGTGTAATAGTGAGATCAGAAAGCTGTTGATGTAGCGTGATACTACAGATGTAGGCAATTTTGATACACGTATTGCCGGACGTCAATAATTAACGTATTATCAAACAAAGGGGGTAATATCGTTTACCTGACGAGGATAAAACACAAGACTTGAGAAAACTCTTCTCAGACTCTTTTCATTAATTCAATATGAACAAAACATAACATATGACAGACTCTAAACAGAACCCCTATTTATAAGAAACTAATACTAAACCTATTAGGACTCTAATAAGGTAAAGATAATATTTACCCAATTAAAAGATAATTACTAAATAAAAGATAAATATAATCCTAATTAGATAAAGACTACTAACGCAACTAAAATACTTTCCAAATACTTATCCTATACCAACACGTACTGCGTAAGTTGTGAGCATAAATATTGAAAATATTTAAGCCTTGCATGCAACACTGATGTGGAGTGAGATCTTTTAGATTAACACACTTTGAAGAGAGGTCGAGGCTTTCGTCTCCTTCATCACCTAAATTTATATTTTTCAACATTAAAGTTTCCAGAACTGGAGAATCCCAAGCTAACTTTGGTACGCAGGTGGTCTTGCACAGAAAGTAAGACTGAACATTTGTTGCAAGGGTAAAATGTTCCAGAGTGTGAGAACTGAAATGTTCTTACGCAAACTCAATGAATTTCTTAACTAACCATTTCACACAGGTATCTTAAACTCCTTCACCTCTTATATGAAACATACATCTCAATATAGCTCTGCATTTTATGTTGGAACTATCCAAATAATAAGTGATCCAATCATGACAGGAGAGGCATTTAAGCGCCGAACCATAAAAGAGTCATCGATCTCCATAATTTAGAGTAGCTCCAAATTAATACCCTATAATTCCAACATATATAATATGAATTAAAATGTATGTCAATGTCTTTGACAACGGTAACACAGCGGGATGCACTATATTTAATGAAATGGCTATTGAGATTGACATGGAAGCATATGAAGCAATGGAAAAGCCAATGACGATAGCCATCACTTCTTGCCGTGTAAGGAGATATGGAGGTAGGTATAATAGCTAAAAATCATACCACGAAGATCAAATGCACAAACAACTTTTTAATCATTAATCTCTATCACAGCATGACTACATCTTTCCAAATCCGGGGTATCCCGGGCGACTTGTCGCTGGGGATAGGTTTCCCGGGCGACTTGTCGCCCGGGATATGTCGAGCGGAAAAGCTCGAAGGGGATACGTTCCCGGGCGACTTACCCGGGCGACATCGTGGGGCCCACACAGTTTCAGTCAAACAAATATTTGCCACGGTGAAAGTTTTTCCCGGGCGACATGTCGCCCGGGATACTAAATTTATAAAATGAATAATTAATATTGAAGCTTGATTAATTAGTTAATTACGTAGAATCCCGGGCGACATGTCGCCCGGGAAAACATTGAAATAAATTGACTAGTCAACGTAGCAATATTTTTTGTCGTTTAGTGGTACCCATCCCGGGCGACATGTCGCCCGGGATAGTTTCTTAATATTTTTTCCCAAGTTTCCCGGGCGACATGTCGCCCGGGATAAGTCTGCATTTTTTTTTGGTACTGCCTGCACAGCAGGCTATTTCCAGATTTTTTCCGGAATTTTTCCGGAAAAAATCTACCAATACTCAAACCTGTATAAACCAATATATAATCTACCCAAATACATTACAACTTCTACCAAAACACAATACGATCAACGCATTTGATATAATAAAGCTAAATATGTTCAAAATTCGAATATTATCCGCAAGATACAAGTCAATATTCACCAAGATAACAAGTTCTCAACGTATGGGGAAACCAATATTCACATAAGGGTCGCCAAGATAACAAGTTCCAAAACACACGTACTTAAGACACAAAATAGCATATATATACTTACCCAACATCTCCTAACTATCGTCCTCATCCTCTCCATCCTCGCCGTCGTCCTCATCATCTCCCTGCTCATCATCCCCGCACCCGCCACTCCCGTTGCCACCACCTATCTCAGGCTGTGACTCAAGTTGATTAAGCATTTGGGAAAACTTGTCGTCACTCCTAAATAACTTCATGAACATGTCCACCTGACGCGTTAGCACCTTCTCTATCTTTTTGAGCTTAATGACATCAGAGGAGTGCGTGCATGGAGACAAAGGTGGAATGACCGTGTCCTGTCCTGGCAAAACCCTACCAACACCGGGAATGTGCCCCCGCTGCTTGCCCCCGCGAACGATGGCCATTATCTCATCCTCAGTGTAGGGCACACCCGTATCGGTGTTGGAGCCTAGACCCTGTAGCCTCAGCATCTCCTCCTATATAATCACAAAAACACAAGATAGTTAATATATTAGCCGGGTTACTACATTATTTCTTGACAAATCATTAAAGTGCGTGTTTTGAAACAAAACTTACATATAGAGCTTTTTCCTCATGGTTCAAGAATACGCCGTTAATAGTATGTGTCAAGAAGAAGGTATGGATCAGCGACGGGTACTCTTTAGTAACTGAGCTCTCCATCTGCACATACACACGTATATAAGATGAAACAAATTAAAAATGACAAATCACAACACACCAAAGCGTTAATTATATATATGTAAAATAATTATGATGTTTATTACATGCATATCTCGAAGGGCGGCAATAGACCGGGATCCTTGTCGGCATACGACCTTGCTTTTTGCCCGGTTTTGTTTATTTTGGGTCGCCCGGGCACGGTTCTTGGGATCATTCCAGAACGCAATCTGCGCATCCCAATTGACCTCGGAAATGTGCGAAGGACGTGATAGTCTGATGCGCTCCAGGTCGTAAGTCCCGTCCGAGTCAGGAATCCAATGCCTTTCCTTAAGAGCAGCCTTCTTGCCATTGTAGATCTTTTGTAGATGCTGCTGGATGGCCGCATAGATAAGTGGCCAGCGATCGGATTCCATGTGGGGACGCATGTCAAACTGGGTCTGCAATCATATACAACAAAGACAGAGTTAGAGATATAATTTATATATTTATCTAAATTTGTTTATTTATTTATATGATATAAATAAATAAACGAATTTAGATAAATATACACAATTAAATAAATGAACACGATAATGAAATAAACATAAAAGGATAATGAAATAACTTACCCCAATCCGAGCCATGACCCCCGCCTTCTGCTCCGCCGGCACTTGACGCCAGGAAGGGTAGTGCAACGGCAACTCCCGAACGAGCTCCCCAAGGTAGTTGGCCCAATGAGCCGCATGCTCACCGAGAGGCATCAGGGTCTCTCTGTCGCCAAACTCAAACCGGATTGAGACGGGGCCACTTTTATCCGTGATGGCCTTTAACCCGAGGTTCCGGGTCTCCTGGCGGGTATGCTGCCTGCCCGCTCTCCTGCCACCCAAATTGGGTTTTCGGGTGCCCTTACCTGCAAATTCAAGTGAGTGATAAAGTCATAAAAATTCAAGGCAAGCAAATTCAATGTATTAAGTTTATGCTTGTATTACAATAATCCAGAAATTCTTACCTCGGTTGCCCAAGCAACCCCCACAACCGGTGGGTATGTGGTGTGAAGGGGGACGATCATCACCGCCACCGTCACCGCCATGACCCCGTGCAACATCCGCTGACATCTGTACAAGTAGCATTAGGATAACATATAGAAATTCATGAACAAAATAATAAAAGCATGCACACATCCAAATAAATATACACATTAAAACAATCCACGACAGTTTCATTCATTCATTCAAATATATAAGTGTCTTTTACAAGTTACAACTAGCTCGATTAGTGGTTTTGCAACGTCTGGGGGCAAGTATTGATCACCTTGCTCTGAGCTTTCAACATGTCATCCACCATCAAAGTTTGAGAGCATATTTGCTTAAAGAATAAACATAGCTCGATTAGTGGTTTTGCAACGTCTGGGGGCAAGTATTGCTGAAGTCCGTAAGGAAGTAAACGTTGCATCATTATATGACAGTCATGAGACTTCAGGCCCGTTATATTGGTATCATTATCAGTGACTTTGTGCTTGAAGTTAGATCTGAACCCATCTGGTAGTTTAACTCCTTTGATGAACTGACAAAACTTTTTTCTGTCCTCTGGTTTGAAAGAATACGCAGCCTGAGGCTTCGAGCACTTCCCGTTTTTGTTTTGGCCGAGCCACAAGCCACTTCGAATGCCCAACCTTTTCAAGTCTTGTCTTGCCTTGGCGGTGTATTTAGATTTGTCATTCATTAACAAAGTGTTCAAGATACTCTCCAACACATTCTTTTCGATATGCATGACATCTAAATTGTGTTTAAAGTATGAAAGACCAATACACAAGCTCGTAAAAAAATAATCGTTTAGATCCAGTTTTCAGTCTCGACAAGAACATTGCTTTTAACTTCACACCCCCAAACCTCGGATGTTTACCCTTCACACGCGTAGGCAATCTAGCAAGTTGAGTCATGATTGCATCCTGGCTAAATTCTTTAGGAGGATCTCCGTTTTCGGTTTCACCATTAAATTTAAGTGACCTCCTCCATTTATGGGTCTTCTTTAAGAATATTATGTGGCCAACATAAGCTGTTTTGCCTAACACACGCACATATGGAGTGTCTTCATTATATGTAGGGCATGCCTTGTAACCTTGCCCACTCCACCTAGACAAACTACTTCGAGCAGTAAAATCATTGATGGTCCATAAAACCATCGCTCTTATATTGAACTTAAGGCCTGTAGCAACGTATATAGTCTCGACACCTGGCTTTGCCCATAAATCCTTTAGGTCATCAATCAACGGCCTCAAGTAAACATCAATGTCCTTGCCAGGGGATTTAGGGCCAGGAATTAACAACGTCAGCATGAAAGAACTCTGTTTCATACATAACCACGGAGGCAGATTGTATGTTGTCAGTATCACCGGCCACATGCTGTAAGACTGACTAAGGTTGCCGAACGGATTAAAACCATCAGCAGCCAACCATAATCGAACATTTCTTGGTTCTGCAGCAAAATCCGGATACTTGGTATCAAAGTCCTTCCATGCACTACTATCAACCGGGTGTTGCATCTTACCGGGCTTCGTACACTTTCCAGTAGCATGCCAAGTCATTTCCTTTGCAGTGTGACTAGACTTGTACAAACGTTGTAGTCTAAGAATGATCAAAAAGTAACGCAACACCTTCTTAGGAACTTTCTTCCCCGGTGTGTTACCGTCTTTCCATATACTCGTGTTACACACCGGACAAAAATGCACATCTTTGTTAGCGTCGCCCCGAAACAAGAAGCAATCGTTTACACAAGCATGTATCGACTCGTACCCTAACCCGATCATTTTAAATGTCTTCTTTATTGCATAGTATGACGGTGGGAGCTTGTATCCTTTAGCGGTGGGAAATACATTTTGGAAAAACTCTAGCATTTCATTAAATATAGAATCAGTTAATTTACCTTTAACCTTAAAATAGGTAAACTTTTGCCATAAAGTCGAATCGAGTACATAGTCACAACCGGGTACGCTACCTCGTTGGCACTAGCATATAACTCTTCGAACTCGTTACGTTTAGCTGATCAGGGTCGAGAGACGTGTCTCACCAATATCATCCTTATTGGCTTCTTTTGTGATTCATTATTCAGAAGGATATAGAGAAAGATCATTATGCACGGCTGTTCATGTCCACGTCATCTGAGGTTGTCTGGTGTATCATCTGGGGGCGGGGAGGGCGGGAGGTAGTATCCTTATCCATGGGTGATTCCTTGTTTTTATTTAACTGGGTCCTAACCCATACTTCAAAATGTGGTCCTGAAAAGTTGTTTGATGGATACCCACAATAACTAGACACAAGACTTACCATTGACATCTTATATTCCTCTCCGCCTATCCACTAACGCTTGCAATCATCGAATGAAGTCTTAAGTCGCCGGGATAAAATGCTTTTTCATGTTTCCCTAAACTTGTCCAACTCTTATCAATTTACCATAACTAGCGTTTTAACATACAATTAGTTTATTATATGCCAACCTTAATTAAACACATTCAAACGAGGAATACGAAATGTTTTGTTCACCTAGTGCAACTATGGAAGGCAATCCTAACCCACTCTTTGAATGATTCGTCTCATATATGAATGCGTATAACCGATTTACTATTTGAGAAAATTTCGGCAGCATTTCCCCTCAACTCCTCAAATATGTGATTAAAGACATATTCGTAGGAGTAAAGGAGAAATACCGTCGAAATCATCTCAAATAGTAAACCAATTATACGTATTCATATCCTAAATGAGACAAAACATTCAAAAAACAGTCCCAAACAGGGGACTTTCTGAAATTAATTTCTAATAAATTAATTTCGGACGGGTTTTCTATAGGATGATTAAATTCAGACGGGAATTTTCCGAATTTAATCACTAAAATCCTAAAACATTCCTAAACGGTTCAATAAAACAAATATCAAACGCATATCCATTTATGTCATATAAAAAACATACATTTAAATCAAATAAGCTGTAAAATAAGTTGTTCTTAAACAGCTTATCTAATATTTACTTCCAACAACAATAATAACCACTATATCCGTATAAACATGAAACATACATAATTTCAACGCAATTCACCTAATAATAACTATAAAATAAAAACATTTAAACAATAAACATTCCCCGGCGACATGTCCCTCGGGATACCAAAAGGAGAAAAAAAAATTAAACATACCTTTTCAGCTGATGTTGGCTCGGCTATGGACTCGGCTGCAAAAATTAAACACCACCAACAATTAATTAGAGGATTAGAAACAGAAGTAGAAGAATTATCATTTTGAGGGTAAAGGAAAGAATTATGTTTAGAGGAGGAAGGGGGTTCGTGCTCGTGTGCGAGTGTGAGTGGAAGAGGGGAAGTGTCGGATTTGGTTTAGTGGTGATGGGGAGTGCCGGTGGTGGGTTCAGTGGTGCCGGTGATGGGCAGGTGGTGGTGGTTTGTTAAAATAGTCGGTGGTGGTTTTTTTTATATTTCACGTTTTGTGTAACTTGCTGTGAACTCAGATCTGTTTTGATACCAGATAAATCCTAGGCGACATTCCCGGGCGACATGTCGCCCGGGAAAATAGAATATCTTGTAGTTTAGATCCAAATGCCGCCATAAACAAAATAATGGTAAGGGCATTTTTTCCAGCTAATATTAAAAAGGTCCTGGATTCATTTTATTAGAAATTTAAGGGGGGGGGGGGGGGGGGGGGGGGGGGGTTGGGGGGGGGGGGGTGGGGGGGGGGGGGGGGGGTAAAGTGTTTCCCGGGCGACATGTCGCCCGGGAAAGCGTTTATTAAAAAAATATACTAGAAACTGTATAAATTTAATAAATATCTTTTCCGGGCGACATGTCGCCCGAGAAAGATATTTATTAAATTTATTTCTAAAGCTTTAAATAATTAATATTTATATACTTATGTTATTTATAATTATTTTTATAAAATATATAATTATTAAAAAAAGATTTTATACTAAAAACTGTATAATTTTAATAAATACCTTTATCGTTATACATTAGTAGTGGGGGGTGGGGTGAAGAAAATATATAATTTGTTGATCTTTGTACACGTAGAAGTATCAACGATGAGTCGATATGTTATCGATGCACATTAGATGTTCAAAACGGATGAGTCATATTTATCTTTGTACATTAGATGTCTACGATGAGTCGATATTATCAGTTGTACACGATATGTTATCGTTGTACATTAGATGTTCAACGGATGAGTCGATATGTTATCGTTGTACATTAGATGTTCAACGGATGAGTCGATATGTTATCGTTGTACATCTAATGTTCAACGGATGAGTCGATATGTTATCGTTGTACATTAGATGTTCAACGGATGAGTCGATATGTTATCGTTGTACATTAGATGTTCAACGGATGAGTCGATATGTTATCGTTGTACATTAGATGTTCAACGGATGAGTCGATATGTTATCGTTGTACATTAGATGTTCAACGGATGAGTCGATATGTTATCGTTGTACATCTAATGTTCAACGGATGAGTCGATATGTTATCGTTGTACATTATATGTTCAACGGATGAGTCGATATGTTATCGTTGTACATTAGATGTTCAACGGATGAGTCGATATGTTATCGTTGTACATTAGATGTTCAACGGATGAGTCGATATGTTATCGTTGTACATTAGATGTTCAACAGATGAGTCGATATGTTATCGTTGTACATTAGATGTTCAACGGATGAGTCGATATGTTATCGTTGTACATTAGATGTTCAACGGATGAGTCGATATGTTATCGTTGTACATTAGATGTTCAACGGATGAGTCTATATGTTATCGTTGTACATTAGATGTTCAACGGATGAGTCGATATGTTATCGTTGTACATTAGATGTTCAACGGATGAGTCGATATGTTATCGTTGTACACTAGATGTTCAACGGATGAGTCGATATGTTATCGTTGTACATTAGATGTTCAACGGATGAGTCGATATGTTATCGTTGTACATTAGATGTTCAACGGATGAGTCGATATGTTAATACTTGTAACATTAGAATGTTCAAAAAACCGATAAGTCGGATATGTTATAGTTTGTAACATTAGATAGTCAAACGGATGAGTCGATATGGTGAGAGCGTCGTGTAGAGGTACATTTACAAGTCACCTGTCTATGCGTCGATCATTTTATCGAGGTACATTAAATGTTCAAGCAACGGATGAGGTAAGTTGTTCCGATATGTTATACAGTTGTAAACAACTAGATGTTCAACGGATGACTCATAGTAATCGTTGTACATTAGATTTCAAACCGGATTGCGATGAGCGGTATGTTCTCCGTTGTACAACAAATAATTTATTCAACGGATGAGTCGATATGTTATCGTTGTACATTAGATTTTCAACGGATGAGTCCGATATTTATCTATGAACAATTAGATTCAACTGATTAGCGATATGTATATCGTGGAACACAAGATGTTACAACCGGATGTAGTCGTATTATGTTATTTCGTATGTACATTTAGGAGGTTCTAGAACGTGCCCTATGAGTCGTATCGTATGCTAATAGACAAATCCCTCTGCAAAATATCCGCCAAAAACATCTCGCCAATACCCCGTCAAAAAACTTGTGCCAAAAACTCATTTATACCATAAAAGCATATACTATCACAACCACAAACATAATCACAACACTCTTACCATCGCACACCACAATAAGATGGGAAGATGGTGCCACATGAAGCGAGAGAGAGTGGGCTGTAGGTGTGTCAGAAGGAGATGTAGTTCTCCGCGCGCGGCAGAGCGTGTATAAACCGGAGCGTATACTGCGGTAAACTATACTATGCATGGTTCAAAATCAAAGGTAAACAATCCATGTTTTTTAGTTGTGAAAATATATAAATTTTCTGGTTAATATTAAAAGAATTTATTTCTTTACTATTTAACAGCCTCCCGAAACATTTTGGAGTTGGATTTTTTTATGCTCGCGGAGACCTCGTAATGAGGACGTTTCGTTCTGAGGCTCCATCGACTCCTAAGTTACTCTGGCGGGACATTCGACACCTCCAATCTATTCTTCAGGACCCTCAACTCCTCTAAGCTATTCTTCAGACCGGGGTGAGGTCGGGCGAGCGCCGCTGACGAACCTATTCTCTAAGATCTTCAAGAAATGTAGTGCACTAAACTGTCAAACACTTGCGTTGCGCGAGGATAACACACAACTCAAGCAACAATGTTAAATGCATATCATTCCGAAACAACACACAGTTAATTCGGCTGCACTATTTTTCACAGTTCTCAATGAGAAATAGGAAAAACTTGATTTGAGTAGTTTTTCATGCAATGGTAATTCATATATTCGATAGTTTGTCTTTGCAATGTAATTCGTATGTTTAAGTGTCTGTTTGTAAGTCTTTTGTGTTACTAGAAGTGGTATGTATAATATTTACCTAAATGAATGTTTGTTTTTGTGCATCTTGAAAAGTATACATATTTTTTATAAATAATATATGATTTTTATATAAGTATTTAAATATATTTTAATAAGTAATCTTTTAAATGTATATAAAACATATTTTATAAATAATAAATGATTTTAAAGCAAAATAAAAATTTTTTGATACACACAATACTGTTATGCCGGGGCGGGGGGGCGCGCATGAGCACACCAGGAAACCTGAGCGGGAAAAATTTGCGCGCGCGAGATTTCGATGATTTTGTATTTCTAAATTTTAATAAAAATATTCCCGGGCGACAACATTGTATTAAAAAATTATACAGTTTTATAAATATTAAAAAACTGTAAAAATTTTAATAAAATTAAAAACTTTATACACTAACACACATTAATTATCACTAAACACAAATGTTAAACGTGGAAATATTATCCCGGGCGACATGTCGCCCTGGAAAGTCTAGTGGGAAAATTTGCCGCCAAATTTTCGTTAATTATTTTGGTCAAATCCAAACCAAGAATCCCGGGCGACATGTCGCCCGAGAAACTCACCACATACTTTGACTAAAAAGTCTAGCAGAATTAGTGCCACGTCGGATGAATTTTTGTCGTTTAGCGACCTTTCCCGGGCGACAAATGTCGCCCGGGAAAAGTTCGTCGCCCGTATCGTGGGGGAGGGGGGGGGTGTTGTTGCGTGTAGGGGGGTGGGGGGGGCACCCCGACTGACTCCAGTTCCTATCGGGTTTGCGGGGGGGGGGGGCCGAGGGGGGGGGGGGAGGGGGAGTACCCGAAGCTCATTAGATAGTTGACGTGTACGCCAAAAAAATCTGTTCCTTATTCCATCTCCAGCAACAAAATACATAGATTCATGGGCAATCTATTGTGCAGGTTCAGAGAAATCATCAATCCAGCACCAATACTGGACATTCAAAGGCAGAGGTATGAGAACGAAGAACAAGAAAAAATGAGGAACCGCTTTCCATCGGCCATACTATTAGAAGTAAATCCTCATAATTACCAGGTATGCAACAAACTACTGGGGTTATTTACTGGGGTTATACAACAAATTACCAGGTATGTAAGAGTCCGGGGAGAGGCTAATTCTACTGAGTATTTAAACACGAACAGTTTAGAACTGTTAAAATAATCTTGATATCTAATAAACTCGACTTGGTTTATATAAACTTGTACTAAATCCAAATCAAAGAAACTCAAGCTTGGTTTCGATGAATCAACTGGATCAAAATAGATCAATTTGATAGAAACTCAATCTTGGTTTCAAAATAAATTAATCTAAACAACTGTTTTTAAAATCGTTATAGATCTGTAATTCAAAATCTGTTTAATTAAACCTGATTTCTAAAGAAACTCAATCTTGGTTTCGACAGAAAACAGTTTATAAAATCTGTTAATAATATTAATTTGATTTATCAAAAGTGTTTTTAATTTGGCTTACACCGAATCTGTTTTAAGATTGTAGGGAAACATATACACTTTTAATTAAAATAAATCAGATTTCAATTAATAAATAATTAACAGAAAATAAATAACATAAAAGAAAACATACCGAATAGGGTAGAAGCAGAAGACAGACACTATGAACGATAAATAAGAAAACAGTAAAAGGTCATGGAACGAGGCACGTGTTAGACACGCTTCCCTTAAAACAGATTCGCCGTCTGTTTCCCAGGGTACAACGTTCAAAGCTGTTGTACAGCCGGACCTGACATACTTGCCTGAAATATCACGAAAAACAGAGTACTTCTGATCGACAAGAGTGTTGGAAAACTTGTTAATGGAGATTTTCTCTCTTGTGTGTTTTTTCTTGTTGTATCTTGGAATAGTTGAGATTGCCATCTATTTATACACATTCATATGCATATGGTGTAATGGTGCAATCAATGTCAATTAATGCCTTAATAATGATTCATTAATTTTCTGTTATAAACCTTTGAGTCAAATAATAACCGCCAATTAAATTGTCAATTAATGACCCATTAATTTACAGTTATAAACCTTTGAAACAAATAATAACAGCCAATTCAATTGTCAATTAAGGACACATTAATTTGCAGTTACCAAACGAGCTCGTAACTGACATTTAACCATTTTCCTCCATTCCAACTTTCCTTCTTTGAGACTCGATATCTCATTCACACTAACTCTGTTTTGGACATATACTGGCTCGACCTGGCCTTACATTTAATAATTATATTTACTAATAATTATCTATGTCCAAAGTTAGTGAAAACACATTTTCCACTAAAATTTTCCAACAATCCCCCACATGAATGGAAATCGGTCGAAAACACTCGAAATTTTTGGCGAAATTTCTGCGGTTGAGTCCTGCATAGGATAGGTAGGTGTGACCCTTTGAACATTCCCTTGTGAGATTCACTTAGCCTCCTAGATCTGAGTAGACGCGATGTCCTTGAACTCAGCCTCTGTTTACGTAGACGACAATACACACTCACACACGACACCATACCCAACTTAAACCACTTCATTAACAAGTTTCACTAGTTAGTCACAATTTGTTCAAAACTGCAGAATTTTAACGTGACTTAACGTACTCAAAACCTCTACTTATTGACCTCCATAATTCATACCAAAAATCACCTATGTTCATTTATGAGTATATTAACTACCTCATGATTCCCAAGAGCCATTTACATGCACAAGTACTCCTAAGAAAATCAAACTTCAAAACAGTCCTAATTCGGATCTGATTGCACACTAAAACGTTTGGACTTAAAAATCATACTTAGACTCCAAATCAGAAGCTCTCCTTTGGGGGATTTCTAATAGACACATAGAAATAAACTCCTGTAGAAGGGCTAAGCTAAATTCGAATTTTAAGTGGGGGTTTTATACCTCGCTCTTATTCTGTCCTAAATCTGACCGTTTTTACTGGTTTGACAACTTTTCTTGATTCCAACGTTTGTATGACTTTCCGACCTTAAAACTTGAGGCCGGGATGTTATGAAACTGACTTTGTGAGTAACATCTAATGACACCAAAAACTTGACAAAATCTATTACCATCATTGAGATATCAGCCAAACAACACAGCCCTAAATTCTGCCCCAATCTAAATCAAGTTCTAACGCGATCTAAACCCTAACGATTACACCAACTCGCATCTAATTGATTACTAAGAACCCTAATTAGATTATAAACTTTAATTTAAAGAATATTATGAAACCCTAGATCCACCATAACTCTTGTTACATGAATTAAATCAATAATTAAACTAATTAAGAAAACTAAACATACCTTAAAGCTTGTTTTCTTCACAAAATCAAAACCTTAATTTTTCTTCTTCTTTTCTTGAGGTATTCGGCCGACTAATGCAAGAGGAGGGGAGGAAAATTTCGTTCTTAGGGTATTATGGGTTAGTATATATAGGATACAAAATTCCCTAATTAGAGTCCTAGTTAAATTGGGCTTTGATTTTCCTTTTTTTTCCTTATTTTCCCTAAAATTCGTATTTTACTATTCATGTATAAAAAAAATATTTTTTTTATCTTTTATTAATTAATTAATTACCTTCAATACCTCAAGTTTTTATAAAAACCCAAGCTAATTTGGTAAACCATTTTGCTTATAAATTACTTTCTAAAAATAACTTTTTATTTCACCAAACATATCTCCTTTTTTTAGAAATTTAATTAAATCCTCTTATATGTTACAAAACTCTTTCCCTTCTCATAGCGTCATATATTCAAACATTAATCAACTTCCAAAACATAATCTTATATTAAATCACTAACACAAAAATACGTATACGTAATAATTACTTACACAATTAACACGAAACCGCTTAAATCACCAAAACTATTTCCTTATCACTAAAAGTGAACGAAATGAACTTCACAAAATCTAACACCAATCCAATCCCAATGAGACGATCACGCTCAATGGATTGATTATCAAATCTCACATAACCCACATAAACACATATAAACACGAATAAACACAAATAACACATAACCCATACATTGCAACAGATACATAAGTCAACACTAACGGTTTGACTAACCTGCTCAAGTCATGGTTGTCCCAGATTGTCAGTCCCAATAAATCTATTCACATCATTCACGTTTACTTCACAAAAAGTAATTAACGGTTCATGATATAGGGGACTTAATGGCAGTAGTGGTACTTAGGCAATAATATATCAGGATAAGCATACAGTTTAAACACTTGCGTCCATATGTAAAAAGTAGCATGTATCTCCCCCAAGGAGTTTATAAAACATTTAATAAGTAAAAGTAGGGCTATGAACTCACCTTAAGCATTAGGATATAAATATCTAGAATAAAATGTCGAGAAGCCGAGAAAAGTCCTAGAAGCAACCTAAAAATAATGCCACGTCTTAGAATTTATAAATACTACGCGAAAAAATGTAAATAAGTTTTTATAAAGTTTTTATATAGATTATAGCATTCTACTTACAGTTTGTAAATTTTATAATCAATCCGGCCCAAAAAGATGTCAAAGTTTTAATTTAGTTGTAAGCCCATATCTCCTAAGTTGTAAGTATTCATTATTCGGTTTTTATATTTTCGAAAAGGTAAATGAGTCTATATATCCGATATATGGGTCCGATCACTTCGGTTTTTATAAAAATATGGTCAAATGGTCTAAGTACTATCAAGTATCAAAGCTGGTAGATTTTCAGATTATAACAGTCTTGGGAAAACGACCGTATCTCCTAAACCGTAAGTCCGTTAACGCTGGTTCAACTGTCAAAATTTAAGTTTAAGAGTCCTCTATAATCTTCTTTTTACACCAACAGTGGTTACTATACAAATTTTTAGAGTTATAGCCCATTGAAATCTGGTGTGCAGTTTTTGACTACTTTTTACCGTTTATTTTCTAGTTTAATCATCGTGTATCATCACGACGAGTGCCACCTGGAAAATCAAAGCTAAAACATAGCTCTATAACCTATATTTTTATCTAAGCCTCATGGTCCATGAATTTTTATAAAATACTCAATCTATCCTACTGATCAAATATGTCCTATTGAAATGTGTTAAAACCATATTTTTATCAAGTTTCTTGTCCCAAATAATTAAGTACAATGCCAAATCTTTGCAAATAAATACATGAATATGAAAAATACATAATAATCTCAGAAAAATAAATAAATGAATGTAAATAAATTACATGAGAAAATAAGAAAAACAATTATTCTTACAAAAGAGAGATATGATGATTATAATTACAAGAACCAAATTAAGGTTTCTACTAGTTCCTTCAACCCAAAGTCAAAACCCTTAATATAGTTTAAAGAATCCCTTATGAACTTCATCTAACCCATGCAAATTATGTGTTTCTTTGATGATGTGTTGAAGAGATTTAACCCAAAGAAAACCTACTAGCTTCTTACCCCTTCAACTCTTGGATAATTTTAGCATCAAAATTTTTATAGAATGGCGTATGATGATGAAGGTATAGACAGAACAATAAGGAGGAGGGAGAGGAGTTTCTTGTCAACCATGAAGAGTGAACTATGAGAAAGAAGAGATGTGATGTTGTTAGTTGAGGCATGCAAAAGAGAGTAACCATGTATCCCATTATCCTCAAAGACTAGCCAATACATCCAACATGACTAAACCACCACATGGACACTTGTCCATGTGGTTGGGGCGTATGATGTATAGGAAGAGAGAGCACACAAAATTGTTTAATTTTTTTGTGTAAATTTTAGTTAAGTGGGTATTGTTTAGGCTAATAGGTAAAAAGGTAGGGTATCATAAGAGTTTAGACGCAACCACGAAGAGTAAACGTAAATGTTAAAAAAAAATTACAACATATCAGATACATATGAAAAGTAATAAAAATACGAAGAGCATGTAGACTAATATCTAGTCTAAAGTCGGGTTCACGTTTAATATATGTTTTACTACGAACGCAGGATAACCTATTCGGTTAACCGAAAAGTAAATTTTAAAATCAAAATAAATAATGAAAGTTAGGATTATTTAATGACCTAAAATTTTGAATTGTTACATGATCTACCAAGAACAAGCCTAAAGTTATCATCACATTCATTCACCACAAGCATACTTGCATGTGAAGATCCACCGCAACAAGCTTGAAGCATATATCATCTTCATCCATTAAAGGCTTATTATCAATAGTAGTTCAACCCCATTAAGTAAAAATTTATTGATGTTTGGATTATCCATTTATATTTGTATAATCATAGAGGAGAGGGGGTGAATACGGTTTTCTTGAATTCTTTGAAGTTTATAAAACTTCAAGTATAGAAAGAACCGAGTGGTGTACTAATCTACTTTGCAAAGAGAACAATAAATAGATAGAGAGAGAGACACCACGATATATACTGGTTCGGGAAGGGGTGTTTAGTCCTTCCGTACGTCCAGTTACAAATCCACGACACCTATACTATTCGTAGTATAATCCTTATTACACTTAACTCCACCGATATGCACAAAGATCGGCGCTCACAAAGAAGAGTTACCACCTATGGTATTCCGCCCTCAGAATCTACCCCTAAGAACCTATGATTCGACTTAACCTATTATCCCAAAGAACGTCCCCTTGGAAGTTTACGAAACCCTACCTAGATCTCTAATGATCTAGGCTTGATCCCTCTAATACAAGACTTCCCTTACAACTCGATTGAAAGATAGTTTGATTTAAGAATCAAATCTCTAACCTAGCTGATGTGTTATTAAAGCTTTAAATTTATAATACTAGTTTTATCCAATTTCTAACTAACACACGGGTAAAGTATAAACCCCCGATTATAATATAGGTTTAGGGTAAGACCAGGTTGTTCCACGGGATTGGTAATTCTTAGAAAAGGTCGATTATATTACGAAAGGGTATATCTATAGACTGTCACGATCTAAAGATTTCAAGGTACTTCAAGATATAAAGGAATGTTTGGTTTAGAAGCTAAAGTACAGATGGATAAACTTGGATAGATGATTGGTTCATGAATTTAAGTATAATCGATTAAAGAAACGGTTAGTTTATTTAACAGATTATCTACTCGTTATAATCAGAAATCCTTTCGGCCTTTACTTTTGATTATAAAAATGCTTTAAGTTTAATTCAAGTTAGGAAATAATAAATATAAACTTTCTTAACCAAGTTCGTTAGACATGTGGTTAAGCATTAAACCTTTTTATACTCGGGTTAATAATCATTTTGTTAGCCAATCCTCACAAGGCTAAGATCTAGTTGTCAAAGACAAACAACTTAGAAACCAAACATATAACCGGAGTCTTTCGACCTATATCCGATCTAGTATGATGATTAAATGACTATTAAAGAATCCGGGTATAAAAACATCAAGTTTATATTTAGTTAATTCCAAAATTCAATAGTTCATCCAAGTTTAATCCATATCACTCATATATTCCCCAACCAAACATGTTAGTCTACTCCATATTGATAAGAACAACACACAAAACAAGTATGATTGATTCAAAAGTCATGATATAGAAATAGAGAAACATGTTCATACCAAAATCAAATAGCAATTAGTGCTCTTGCTTACAAGGTTTTTCTTCGAACGGAGATTACAACGATTTTGCAAATTCAACTATAGTAACAATAACAACTTCTAGCACCACCTTCTAAGATCAAATGGCACTTTCCTCTACTAAAACCTGGAATGTGATGAAGAATAAGGTTTATTCTTCAACAATTCCCTAAGAACAACTTCCTAACTATTGAGAAGTGATTATAGATGTAGTGGGATGAGAAGAATGCTTCAAGGGATGATTTGAGGGGCAATTTTCGTCCTTTATTTATAGGTGAATACCCATCATCAGTTGGAAGAGTTGGGCAAGCCAAAGGTTGCATAGTAATGGCACTAATAATGATTTCTTTATAACTGCAGGTGAAGTGCGCCGCACAAGGAAAATTATGTGCCGCACTTGGTGTTTAATTAAATTGCATTTACTTCGTTATGAAGTACGCCGCACAAAAAGAATTGTGCGTCGCACTTTGGCCTCGTTCATTAATTCTTCCTTGGATTCTCTTCTAGATTCTTCATATAACGATCGTTAGTGTATTTAACGGGATTCTTTTGCACATTTAGTCATTTTCTTCATTTTTGGTCCTGAAATGAATATTACATAACAAACAAGCAAACTTTGCAATATTTCATGCGTTAACATATATATTTAATGTATTTTCGAGGGATAATTTATGTATATTTGGAGCGTTATCAAATCCCTCCATACCTCGCTTATTGCTTGCCCTCAAGCAATCAAAGTGAAAGTATTTCGTTTTAACAAAACAAATTAATGATCACAAGCATAGATAACGCGACAAAGCAACTCACGAATTTTTATAGATAAATTCCTTTTCACACTCGCTCAATTTAGTAAATGGATAGTAAACGAAAGTCACTCATACGCGCAGTCATGAAATGTTCAAATTACCATAGGCTTGTACAAAAAACTAAATTTCACCGACATGGCGTAAGCACCAAACATAAACATTAAAAGATGTAATGTATTTAATGATATTATTTATTATTTGTTGAAACAGGGTTTGTAATAAAATCATAATTCACCTTATCTGTAATGTAACCAATTAATTCTTCACATCATTCTTTTTCTCTCTCTCTCTCTTTTTTTCTTCTTTTTTTTTCTCGAACTTTGGGTTTCTTTCTTGCCTTATTTCACTTCAACTTGGGGGAAACTTGCTTTCCCCCATACTTAGGATAAGCACACTACTTCAAACTAAGAAGTTTGCAACATTCGCACTTCATTTAAACACTAATACCAACATTTACGTTCCTCAATTCGTACGGATAAAAATTCAGATAATTTTATTAGAAATCTTTTTGAACAAAATTATTGCTTACTTATATTTTTTTTCACCTCTTAATCAGTAAAATGTTTATAACACGCGAACACATTCCTACTGCGGTCTTATAAAGATTTCAACCACAAGTTCTAGAATTAATAAATCATCAGCACACTCATATAATTTTAAATTGATACCAATGCTCCAGAAAAGGCGACAAAACTACATATACACAGCCAACTATCATTAGAACTGTATCCGGATGAGGGAGTTTTGCTACAATTTTCACTCCTTAACTCGAGAAAGCTAAAGATAAAATCATCTTAGGTATCAAAGATAGATACCTGGATTCTTAAAATCTAATCCTCAATTTTTATGGGTGGTATAGGTATGCTAGTAATGTTATCAATCCAGAGTCAGATTGCTTATATGTGATCAATAAAATGTTATTTTCAAAAAGATTTTCTTTTAACTTTTTTTTATATAACTTTTCCAGTTTATCCCCCCATACTTAATATGAGCATTGTCCTCAATGTGAAGATATTATAGAGAAATATAAAATGGGAAAGTGAAATAATACTTCTTAATTGTGATTGATATTCTGAATCTTTGGTTCACGTCATTTCGTCTTCGCTCCTTCCTTTTTCTTCTTTTTCTTTCCTGTTACAAATTTAAATATTCCGCAAACAAATAATAGTAATAATCTTAATTAATTATTAATAGAAAGTACGATAATATTGTTTTAATGCCAACATATGCATTTTACACACCATAATAATAATAATAATCGTTTTTAGAGAAATTGTTTTCAGAACACAAGTGACCCAAAACATGCAGTCACATAACCAACTTGTGTCGTCTCGACACTACTCATCATCATCCTGCTGCTGCTCCTGATATTGCGGTGGATACTGTGGTGGCGGAGGTGGGTACTACTGATAGTACTGGTCATACTGCGGTTGAGCATAACCAGGTGGGTTGTAGGCTCCCTGCAGTGGAACACCATAAACCCCAACCATATGCTCAAACACTCCCTAGTACCTGTCCCAGTGATATGACTGTCTATACTCCATCCGCTCTACCACCTCTTAGCGTATCTCCATCCTACCCTCCTATCATACAAATCCTGCATAGATGCTCTCGGAGGTCTAGGAATACCAACTCTAGGTACACCCAGCTGTGGATCCTCAAGAATAAGCTTACCCTCATAGTCGATCAAATCTCTAAGTGTAATCGCATCCAAATCTCTACAATAAATCAGAGCACTTAAACTCTGTAGGAATCTAGAAGGGGGGGGGGTTAAATAGTTTACCGGTTAATTGTCCATTTTAAAACTTTGCTTAGAAAATTGTTTGATTCGAGTTGTATATCAATCAATCAACAATATGAATCACAATTAAACTATCTAATGTAATGAACTAAGTAAACAATAACAATATAGAGAGATAAAGAAAGAAACGATCAAACCAAGACACCAAGATTTATAGTGGTTCGGCTACGAAGCACCTCTTCATTCCTACTCCACTCCCCGAGTACTCCACTCGAGATTTCACTATGTCAACAAGCTCCCTTTAGGCGGAGAAAACCGTTTACACGTCGCTTACTTTCTTTTCCGACACTAAGCTAGATGTCGAGTCCACTAATTCTTAGGTTAGAACTAATATAAGACTTCACTTAAGTCTTTATACACCTCACAGTTATATTCCTTGTTGGATTGGCGCACAATAAAAATCACACCAATACATAATTTACACTATTAGATCTACACACAATCCAATTTACACAACAACACAAAGTAAATATAATGAAGATTTATGATCTTGAGGAGGAAGAGAGAGATCACTTGATAACAATTCGTATGTAGAAGAATACGATTGTTCTTCTCTTGCACTTGATTAGAAGAAGAAGGGAGGAAGAAAAGAGATGTTTCACTTAAATACAACGATCAAGGTGGTTAGTGATCAAGATATGTGTTTTAGAAAGAAAGAAAGAAGAGAGAAAAGTAGATCTGAAAAAATTCGTGGCGAGAGGTTCTGTTTTTCAGATGGGGTGGCCCAGTATTTATAGAAGACAAAAAAAGCTGTTATGCTGGAGGCGGTTTCGGCGGTCCCTAATACATAAGGGGGCCGCCGTAGAGTACGCTCCTCTTTTTGTCTTTTTGTGGGGAATCTGTTATCTGTTTTGGAACCTTCTATTTTGAGGGGGAAAATCTGATTTCAAATTTAATGTTTTAATAAAACATTTCTTTTATGAATAAATATTTTGTTTTTTATATTTTTATAAAAAATCACTTTGTTTGAATGTAAGGTTTAAGAAAACATATTTTCTTGATCACTAATCGATGCTTTAATTGATTTGTTTAGTCCTACCTTAAGTGATTATCTATAAATAGAATTTTATGTTTTGTACATTATAAACGTTTATTTTTATCTGTAAGGTGTTTGTTACATTTTGTTTTTATCAAAACATTGAGAAAGTCAAAAAATATACAATAACGTTTTTAGAACATGTATTATGTAGATTTAACAATCTCACCTTTTTGATGATGACAAAACATAAACTCATTTAGTATAAAAGTAGAAGTTTATAAATTATTAATGAGTTTAATTCTATTTCTCCCCCTTTTTGTCGAATCCAAAAAGGTTGATCGTCGAGTCGTAGTAGAGAGAACGAAATTGACGATTAAAGACTCCCATTTGAGTAAGCTCCCCCTTGTCGGGGCACCATGGGATCGATCTTACGATAAATTTGTTTGGCTACAAAACATGGTTTGAAATTACAAGTGGCCCAAACCACATTGCATGACAAATATCTTAAGAGTATAATTCACACATTTGAAAACTCATAAATAAAGTGCATTTAAATTCATGAAGAAATCATACATTAGCCATACGGACAATTTATGATGATACAAACAAGATATCATAACCTAACATAACATAATTAGAGCATCTAATAAAAGGAAACTAGTAGATTATTCTTGATGTTTAGGAGATATTTTAAGGAGAGTTGGTAGTGATAGATGATGGGAAAAGGGTTGAGGGCCCAATGATGAGGAGATTCTAATTTCGGTTTATGATTTCCCAAATTCATTTTAAAGATATTTTGAAGATTTTACGAGTTCCAAGCAACAGTGACAAAAGTCTGAATGAAATTTGACTTGGTCTAGACAAGGAGGATGAGTGGATGGTGAGGAGGGAGGTGAACGATTAGTTAATTTAATTACATTTTGAATTGTGATATCAAGAAGATTTAAAAGGTGTAGGAGTTCATGCAAACGGTTTTCACTATGATTTGGAGTAGGAGTTTGTGGAGGTAAAGAAGAGAATGTAGGATTAGATGAATTAGGAGAGGGAGGCAAAGGAGTGGTATCAAAGATTGGAGAGGTTGGTGGAGATTTAGGTAGTGAGTTGTTTGGAGATAGAGGAGGTGAGTAAGGCAAGGAATGAGTGTTTCTCCAAGGATCTATGATTGATTTGTGAGATTTTTCACCATAGTTTCTAGGAGATGACATGTTAGGAATAAGATTTAGAATGAGATGTGTTTGATGAGTAATGATGAAGAATATGATGTTCTTATATAGGAGAATGTATGGCAAGGCATGGTATGCTAGTATTGAGGTGTAAGAATTTGTTTTGATATTAAGGGAAATGACAGCTTTTTACCAAAAGCTTAGTCAAAGGTTTAGAAAAAGAGAGAAGACTAAAAAGAAACGTGATAACTGTTGGCGGTCCCATAATGTTTGGCGGTCCCGGATATATAAGGGGGCCGCCTAACCTTTTAGGGGGCCGTTTTTTGGAATTTTAGAAATTTTCCAAAAGTTAGTCTTTTGTGTCAGAATGACTTAAGAGGGTTGGAAGGGTGATTATGGTATTTCCATTTCATCAAGAATCGTATAATCTAGCCAAATAAATAAATGTAAGAAAAGAAATTATGCAATGAGGCCAAGTAGAACCATATAAATGACTTAAAGATTTACTAAGTGTCACATAGCAAGCATGAAATAACGACATAGACATGTTGTATACGTACACAAGAAATAGTGACAAAAGTTAAGAAGATATTACAACACAATGTACGTATCTCTAGCAATAATTCTAGAGAAATATTTCAACCATCATTTGAGTCAACACTTGAAACTTCTTCAGAAGATATGTAGATAATTGATTTAAGATGAGTAGGATGAACCCAAGGTTTCATGGATGGCCAATATGATTTGTATTTTGATTTTCGTAGATGAGGATTAATTTTGATGATGTGATCATATAGATGATTTAGAATCATTCCATATGGCATTGGAGAATTTGGTTGATTTTTAATATTTTCAACTCGTTTGGTTAGAAAGTAGGCAAAGTTAAAGGGAGTACTTGTTAGAATGCAATACATCATGTGACATGATGATGCAGGAAGAAATGGTGAGTCATTTTGAGTGCCAAAGGCATTATCTTGAATGATTTCATTCCAAGATCTCATGTCATGACGAAGTTCTTCCTTGAGGATTATGTTTGGAAAAATGGTTTGTCCGGTTGTTGTGATTGATTGGATAATTTCCTTTGGTGTTGGAATGTGTGTTTGATAAGGTGTGTTTGACTCTTGATTAGTTTTCAAAGAGTCGAGAGAGGGTTCTTCAGAGTAAGAACATTCTCCTTCACATGGAATGGAGAGAATTGAGGCAAATGACTTGAGTGAGAACTTAAATGTTCTTTTTAATGCCCAAAATGTTAAGAAGATGTTTTGATAGTCATCTTTGGTGATTTCTATTGAGGAATAAAATTCAAGTAGAAATCTTGGACAAATTCCTTCATGGAGTTCGTATATTTTCAAAAGTTTGATAACTTGAAAAAGGGTTTGAATGTTATCGTATCTAGTGGATTCAGGAGATATAGGATGACCTTCATGGATTGACCTACATTCTAGGTTTCGAATGATAGGTTTTAAGATATCAAGAATATAGTTTTCATTTGAGATTGTTGGAACGTATGATTTTGTGTACCGTAATTCATCTTCCAAAGTTATTTCACCTAAAATTGGAAAAGATAATTTTAGTGAGGTTCCTTCATTTAACGAGATGCCTAGTGTGTGCCTATATGTAACAAATGTGGAGTAACGATTAACTCGACCTAAAAATAAAATCCTAAGAGTTAACCCAAACGCTCCTTAATTTGATTTTGCTCAACGAAACAAGTCGAAAAATACATATGAATTATGTTCTTGAAATTTGTTCATGAGATCATTATGCATGTGTTTGAAAACAACAAATTTTTTGACAATGCATAACAACAAATTTATTTTGTTCCTAATGTGAGTGATTTGAAAATGAAATTGGGGTTTTGGTTCAAAATCAATTTTTCGACAAACTCACCAATGTATGCAAATCCTATGTCTATGGGAAGCATATTAGTTATACATTGTATTCTAGTAGTCCTAATTGTACAAAATTGAAAGAAAAAATAGAAAATCCCCGATTTTAATTTTGATGTTCATCATGAACCCTAGACTCAAATTAAAAGAAAATGAATGAAATAACTTACAATTGATGATCTTTAAGATGTTGTGGATGATTATAAGTGTTAAGTTGATCTTCAATTATAGTTTTAATGGGTGATTTTAAGTTTTTGGGAGATTTTTGTCCTTTTTGTCGCTGCAGAGAAGAAGGGGTGTGTTTGGTTTTGTGTTTTGAAATTTTTTGACTAAGTATTCAATATGGTGTCTTGCTGGTGGCGGTCCCATATTTCTTGGCGGTCCTAAATATATTGGGGGGCCGCCTAGGTAAGAAAGCCGCCCTCAGCGAGGGTTTTTGGACTTAGTTTTTAACAAAAAAATTTAGCAAGAAGAGTGA